>JASFAX010003924.1:0-41018 GCA_030737875.1 Allium sativum
CCGAATTTTTGCGGGAATTTAATGTGCTAGAAAATTTTCGATATTTTTGAAAATTTTATTTTGTTTTTCGATTTAAAATTAATTTGATTTTGAAAATCTACGGGTTTGTGACATTTTTCTCACCTTAGTAATTTCGGGGACGAAATTCTTTTAAGGGGGGAAGAATGTAATATCCTGTATTTTTGGTAGTTAAATATTTAATTTAATTTATCATTTTAAATATTGAATTTGGAATATTAATGGATTTTAATATTGAATTCGTTATTAAAAACGAAGTTCGAACGTTAAATTTATATATAATTATAATTGAGCTTGAAATGGCGCGGTAGTTTACAATATTGATTTTTGAACTTTAATTGGATGTACCGGATCCGATATAAGTCAGATTTTTGTGAAACAAAAAAACGTTGGAATCGTGTTGAGTATAATTTTCATATGAAAGAGAAAAATCCAGATTTCGTGTTATGAGTTGTTAGTTATATCAATTTTTAAATAGTCGCTATGGAAATCGTTATTAAAATATAACGTTTATTAATATATTTAAATGGGATTTTTATATAAATTGGATATCGTTAACTCAAAATTGTCAATTTTGAGTTATATAATTTATTTTTGAAGTTGTATATATTCTATTCGGACATATATGACAAAAAAAATTATTATTATAATATTGAATTATTTGGAAATTTAATTAATATTTTATTTATATTATATAAGCGTTAAAAATAGCCATTTTTGCAAATGGGCTCAGTTTTCGATGAAATTAGTTTCATTGGAATCGTATCGTTAAATTATTGTAAGAAAATCAAATTTCGTGGCAAACGGATGTTGTAACGACACGTGTTTTGGCCGTAAAATATTTAATTTAATTTATTATTTTAAATATTATATTTGGAGTATTCATGGATTTTAATATTTAAAATCGCTATTTAAAACGAAGTTGAACGATATATATTCATATACATTATAAATCAAGCTTGAAAATGGCGTGAAGTTCGTAATATGGAGTTTTGAACTTCAACCGGATATACAGGATTCGATATAAGTCGGATTTCAGTGAAACGAGAAACGCTAGAACCGTGTTATTGATAATTTTCATATAAAAGAGAAAAATCTAGATTTCATGTTATAATTTGTTAATTATAGCCAAATCAAATTTTAAAATAGTCGCTGTGAAAAATCGTTATTTAAATATCGACCTTTAAAATGGCCATTTTGCAAACGGTCTCTGTTTTCGACGAAATCAGTTTCATTGGAACCGTATCGTTAAATTATTGTAAGAAAATCAAATTGCGTGACAAACCGATGACGTGTGTGACCACGGTGACTGTAAACGCCCATTCTATTTCTATAGCGCGTAATTAATATAATAAAGGGATATTCGAGTGTAACTTTGGCAGACGACTGAATTAAGCCGTGAAACAAGTTCCATTGAGTTCGTATCGTCGATTAGGGTCAGGATAGGTATATAGTTGGTCATTTTTGGTGATCGGGTATTTTGGTGTCAAAAAGGGCATCGGGGTGAGCGTAAAAGTAGCCTACCGGGGAAACAGTCTCAGAATGCGACGAAACTGGTGTCGTTGGGTTCGTATTGAAAAATTATTATAGGATTGCGAGGTTTCAAGATGATTTGATTTATCTGCTGACCATGGAAAAATTAAACACGTGGTTATTTCTGGTTTTATAAAGGAATTTTTTTCAAATGACCTCGGATTTCGACGGAACCTGTCCCATTGGGTTCAGAATACCTTTTCACACTAAGATTAGCCTTGTTATCAGTAAACAGGAGTTGTTTGTTGTGATTTCGGCATGTTACTTTGCGATGAAGTTTCAGTAATAATAAATTCACCCATATGAATACCAAGTAAACCCTATTCTGAAAATAAATAAATAAATAAATAAATCTGCGGTCAACGAACGAGCTGCCTCTTCACAGAAAATGAACGAACTAGATCCCTAGTCCTTTTCTTCAATTTTCAATTGATTTTCGTACCAAATTTGCTTATTCCTTGGTCGCCAATCCTTTTAACCTTGCCGACAAAGCGTTGTGTCCCGTCTTTTCCATCGTCAGCTACCTACAAATTCTGAAATCCTATACGGCTATACCCTACAAAGCTTGACGCTCACGTATCGCTTCTGTATAAATTATCTGTTCCCTGCGTCTCTTTCTTGGTCCCAAAAATAAAATTAAACTCCACTAAATAACGAACGACCAAGATTCCACCAAATTCTTCCTTCTAATTCTCTCGATCCTCACATCAAAATCCCAAAAACCCAGCTACAAATTCAATCAGGACCTCGAGGCCGTACTATTTGATGGTGGCGATGAACTGTAATGGAGCGTGGTGGCCGAGACCGTGGCTTGATGCCACAGATTTTATGGGCAGACTACAGGCGTTGGGTGGCGATAGGAGGAGTGGGGTTCAGGTCAATGGTAAAGTAGGGTCAGGCGCTTCAGTCGGTCAACTCTGATGATGTTCCGGTGGCTCAAGCAAGCTGCGGTGGTGGTGATTATCGGTTGTGTGCGTGGGTTTCTCGAACCTGAGCAGTTCGAGCGGGATAGGCAGAACAAAGGAGTCCGTATACCTTATTTGAAGTATGGAATTGGTAATCAACGTTATTAATAACATAATTAGGGAATCCTTTAAATTAATTTAATTAAGACTAGAATTAAGGGATTATTAATTGTGAACGTTAATCTGGGTGCAGGCTTTTTGGGCGGTAGGTGAAGGGTGCAGATCCGTGAATCGGAAGGAGAGAAGTGGATCCCTTCCTTGGTTCAAACGTGCATGGTGTAGGCAGACTACGGGAAGAACGAAGAGGACAGTGATTGTTTTAAGGGTTTTTTTTTTCTGAAGCAATACAAACAAGGAGTTGAGATGTTTCAATTGAAAGCCTACATCGGTCCTTCCTTTTTAATCCAAGCGTAGTGGATCAGGAATGAGGGGAAATCAGTAATTGGGTCCTGAGCTCTGAAATCAAAACGCAGCAGCATGGAGATTCTTTGATCCGAACTAACAAAGTAATTAGCTTATAACTAATTAAATTAGAATTGAATTATATATTAATTGATATTGGTAAATCAAAATGTCAACAGGAAAACGAGGAGATGGGAACAATGAACAAGGGAAAATCGGGCTTGTAAAATCTGAAAGCAGCATATATATCAGACCGTATATTTTCATTCTAACCACTAATAATCATAGTAATTAAGGTGATTATAATATTAATTAAATATTAATTGTTTGATTAAAAACATATAATCTTATTACACGAATATCTTTTATTCCGTGAGCAGAATTGAACCAAATAAAAAGCATCATGATCATGGCGACAAGCTCGACATCATTGAACTGTCTTGAACAAAAAGGGTGACAACAAGATTTACAGTTAAATTAAACAACTGTTTAATTTAACAGTAACCAAACCGATTCAACGACCAATCAGAACAAGGTGAGTTAAACTCACTCAGTATTCTTCCCATTTATATTTTATATAAATTGGGTTTTTATTTTGTGTGTTCTGCTTGCCAATGGTTTACTGTTTATTTGCTGATTTAACTGATGAAATTAAACCGTCGTTTAATTTCAGTGAAATACCAAATCGTTATTCTAACGATTGGTTTCAATAAATGTAACTTACCTTGTTGGTCACGTTTATAAAATAAACGTGTTTAAATTGTTAAATTGGTTGAATTGCTTGTGGTTGGATTTAATGGTCGTTATTATAAGTTAAATGGTTGAATGATTTGATTTGAAATAACCATTTGTATACAGGGAAGAACAGGTTGGAGGGATCCGACCGGATTCCTCAAATATATTATTTATTTTCATATTATCATATATGAACTGTCATGATGGGTAATTGATTTTGGTAGTGACCATTGATTGGAAAGTCGACCTGTGTTGTGTTTTAACCAATGGGTAGTATTGGTTGGGTAATCGGCCGTAAATGGCCTAAAAGTAAATTATTTTATTTATATCGATTTACCGTCTGGTAAATCGATCGAATTGAAGTTATAAAATTTACTCTATAACTAAGGATAGATTATAAAATATATTTTATTTTGAATAAAGGTTTGTTTAAAAGGAAATAAATATTTATTATGTAAATTCATAATTTATCATTAATTTATTTTATAAGGAAATTCTGATGTTAATCAGATTGATATACAAGGGGATAGAAATTAACCAGATGATTGAAATTGGGGAATTAGTTTTTAACTGAATAACTAATCAAGGTTGAAATAAAAAAAAACTGAAAGGTGAAAGAAGTTTGTGAACGGCTTTTGTATTTTAAAAACCGAATTTGTATAACAATGCTATAAAAGGAATTTAAGCGACCATGACAACTTATATTAGATTGACTCAATAGGTGAATCAAGAAAAAAAGGGAATTGTGAACAGAAAGGGTTTTAGACTAAACCAGAGTGGATTTTAATAAGGGTTGTAAAAGCGATGAGACGTTATATCGACAATTCTAAATTAACGTCACTTAATAATGTTGTCAAGTAAAGGTGGGGAATTGAAATAAGAGATTCAAAGCGAGAAATGGTCGAAAGGATTTGAAAAGGAATTTGTGAAACTAAACATGGTAAAGGAAGAAGGAATTTGTAAGAAAATCCGAATGGTGAAATGAAATTGTATTAAAAGGGCAAAGGTTTAAAAGTGGTGTTTATAAGGAATTACTTAATTATTAAATTAAGGAATAACGTCCTATTCGAGAAGGATATTTTCCATGAGTTAAGAAGTTATGAAACCATATTTTGAATAAATTAGTGAGATGAGATTTGTATTGATACTAGAATGTAATATCGAGTTTTGGATTACAACTCATATCCATCTTCAGGTATGAACGTTGTTGATCAAGGTCTGAGAGGTAATTAAAATACTCCAACTTGAGCAACATCAGGATTATTTGAAGGTGATATTAGTTGTAATGGTAAAGGAGGACAGTGATGATTTATTATTTCACCAGAGAAATAATAACGCAACATTTTTATAAAAATTTGGATATATATATATAATGTGAATTCCAAAGAAAAGGGAAATAAAAAGAGTTGCGTGAAACTTTAACGATATTTGTGAGTTAGAAAAGGAAACGTGAAGTTGAATTCTATTCTATGAGAATAAGTATGGGTTATTGTTTTAAGTATTCCAAAGTGAAGTTATAACGATATTTTTTTTAAAAAAATAAAGGGGTTCTTATGTTAAATAAGAAGCAAAACTATATTTATATCGAAATATTTAAGAGTTGAATTTACGTTTGTCTTAAATAAAAGGCCAAGTGGTGCTGAATACTGAACCAGTGAATCCATTGGATTTTCATGATTGAAACACTGATTATTTTGATAGTTAACTCACCGACTATCAAATCTGACCCATACGATTGTCGGTACGGAAAGACCGGGATCGAATTTATATTCGAAAACCATTCCGACCAACAAATACGTGAAGATATCAGAAGATGGTCGAGATAAAGCATTGAAGACCTTGGATCTTCATTTAACGGAAGAACTACTAATAATCTCCGGTTAGCTCCCAGAGATGAACTGTGGTTCTGTCGTGGCTGGAATCTACGGGTTGCAAGGACTTCTCGCTACTGATCTGTAGGGTGATTCCTTGAATGCAGTAGGAGAGTATCTTCGGTTCATCCTGTTCCTGGATGACTTGAGTGGACGAATGTCTGACAAAGTATTTCCAAAGGAATTACGTACGTTGATTTCTTCAAACGTACCATAGTTGGTGGCGGAGGACGACGGTTCTCTTAGCTTAACCACTAAAGTATTTTTGTGGACGTCAATTAGTGATATCTGACGGATTTGACGATGTGGCATTCAAAGTGAATGGTGGCCAGATGTTGTAGAGGAAATTCAAACCTCAAGCCTCATCAACCGGGAGATGACAAAAATCGGGCAGGCAGCATGGCTATGTGGGTCGCTCCCATTAGGGTGTATAATCACCTATCTAGAGAAATTCCTTTTGCTTCTTTAATCTATCGATGCTGTCCCTTTTTGGGAAACGGTGGTTTGAGTCCAACCGTTGGTGATATACATTCGATACACTCAAGCGAAATGAGTGGTCGGTCATGTGAGGGCCGGGTTGCAAGACGTTCTTGTTGAACCCTGTGTATTCGTCTCTAGAGATACACGTGCGGAAGGTGGTCCCATACCTTGTCAAGGTCGGAATCCAATCTCCAATAAGCGCCCGCGGGTTTAATTGCATACTATACATGTGAAGCGTGAGATGCAAGCGTTCCACTAGATTGTTATTTATTTGTAATTAGACATTATTATAATATCAAAAAAGATATGGATTTCAAAACTGTTCTGGATTATCGTAAGGTAAAAACCGTCCGTATTTATGTGTGGATTTGGTCTTACGATTATCCTTTTCTTTTGAAAAGATTTTGAACTTTAAAATCATGTTGAATGATTTACCATTAATACTGTGCGAGTTTTACTCACTCTGGTTCACCAGACTGACCCGGTGTTTTGTAAATGCTCGGGTTAGCCCGGGGTGTACAGGTCCAGGCTATCGAATGCTGCGAAGTTCAAAGACGAGATGGAGTTGTTCAAATGTGTTGTATCTAGTGTTTATTCCGCTGTGTGGGAACAGGTTATTATAACTGTCCCATTGTGTGATGTACTCTGATATTGTAAGTATTTTGAAGGCTCTCAATAAAGTTTTATTTCTATATTATATTTTGTTCCGCTTCGATGTGAGACTCTGTGTTGTGTTGGTTCTTCTTCTTCTTCTTCTATTCTAATATTCTTTCTTTCTTATCTCACCCTCTAATTTCTTTCTAATAACGTCTAGTGTTTTTGGTGTTTGGAAGGTCGGCATGAGTTACAGTAAAGGTAATTATGTCGATTTTCGGGGCCGAAAATCCTCTGTTCGTTACAGTGGTATCAGAGCTATTGGTTTAGTTATAACCTTGGCTCTGTGGTGTAACTCGATAGAGATGGGGTTAGTAATACCCTATATCGAGACTGAGTGCATATATATGAGAGCATATTTGTAAATTTTATATACAAATGTTTTGTATTGTGTTGGTTGATCGGTTCAAGTGTTGAGAAGCGTTGAACTGGCAATAGATACAATATTGTTTTGAAAAGAGGGTAAATGAAATAATTTTACCCAAAATATATATTTGTATAGAAAAGAAATAATTTTCTCAATTTAGTGAGATACTAGTGTGTTTGATCGATTTGAATATAATTCAAATCAGGTTGAGAATTTGAATTGGAACTTAACTTGTCTAAAGTGGAATCGAATTAAGAATGATATCGAAATTGAATAAAACAGAGTTGGAAATTTGAAATTAAATGAATATATAGTAATAAATTATGAGAAACCAAAGTAAAATATTAACATTGAATGAAAATTCAATTGATTTGGTTAATTTGGTTATGTATTGGTTGTTGATTGTGAATTGGTTTGTTACTGGATGATGGTTTGTTTGAATAGGAATAATCAATAAATTAATGGAGTTAAATAAATTATAAACTAAAGAATAAATTCCAATATAATTAAAATGGACTGGAACTGAATATGATTTGAAATGAACGATTTAACCCTGTATTTGATAATGAATTGATGCTATGTGTGTGATATTGAAATTATTATGATTATACCAGTTGATTAGTGAAATATCATCTTAGAATTTCATATATCTGTTACTTATATATAAATTGAGTTAAGTACAGGTGCCAGATGGCTTGGCAGATTGGTATTGGTTGAGTAAATCGCATATACGTTGAGCAAATATGCTCAATAGCGCTCGTAAAGGTACGCCTATGCGAAAATATAAAATTTTGAATTTTGAGATTCTGATTTTTGTTTTCCGACCATTGGTAGATGGATACATTATTTGTTCCTGTGATATCGCAGATGTCACTCCGTGCAGGGGAGATTCTGCCGAATTTTTCAGAGAATTTAGAGTGTTAGAAAATTTTCGATATTTTTGAAAATTTATATTGATTGTAATATAATGGTTTTTGATTTAAATTTAAATGGGATTTGAAAATTAATGGTTTTGTAACGTTCTTTCTTACCTTAGCAATTTCGAGGACAAAATTATTTTAAGGGGGGAAGAATGTAACGACCCGTGTTTTGGCCGTAAAATATTTAATTTAATTTATTATTTTAAATATTATATTTGGAGTATTCATGGATTTTAATATTTAAAATCGCTATTTAAAACGAAGTTGAACGATATATATTCATATATATTATAAATCAAGCTTGAAAATGGCGTGCAGTTCGTAATATGGAGTTTTGAACTTCAACTGGATATACAGGATTCGATATAAGTCGGATTTCAGTGAAACGAGAAACGCTAGAACCGTGTTAATGATAATTTTCATATGAAAGAGAAAAATCCAGATTTCATGTTATAATTTGTTAATTTTGGCCAAATAAAATTTTAAAATAGTCGCTGTGAAAAATCGTTATTTAAATATCGACCTTTAAAATGGCCATTTTGCAAACGGTCTCTGTTTTCGACGAAATCAGTTTCATTGGAACCGTATCGTTAAATTATTGTAAGAAAATCAAATTGCGTGACAAACCGATGACGTGTGTGACCACGGTGACTGTAAACGCCCATTCTATTTCTATAGCGCGTAATTAATATAATAAAGGGATATTCGAGTGTAACTTGGGCAGACGACTGAATTAAGCCGTGAAACCAGTTCCGTTGAGTTCGTATCGTCGATTAGGGTCAGGATAGGTATATAGTTGGTTATTTTTGGTGATCGGGTATTTTGGTGTCAAAAAAGGGCATCGGGGTGAGCGTAAAAGTAGCCTACCGGAGAAACAGTCTCAGAATGCGATGAAACTGGTGTCGTTGGGTTCGTATTGAAAAATTATTATAGGATTGTGAGGTTTCAAGTTGATTTGATTTATCTGCTGACCGTGGAAAAATTAAACACGTGGTTATTTCTGGTTTTGTAAAGGAATTTTTTTCAAATGACCTCGGATTTCGACGGAACCTGTCCCATTGGGTTCAGAATACCTTTTCACACTAAGATTAGCCTTGTTATCAGTAAACAAGAGTTATTTGTTGTGATTTCGGCATGTTACTTTGCGATGAAGTTTCAATAATAATAAATTCACCCATATGAATACCAAGTAAACCCTATTCTGAAAATAAATAAATAAATAAATAAATCTGCGGTCAACGAATGAGCTGCCTCTTCACAGAAAATGAACGAACTAGATCCCTAGTCCTTTTCTTCAATTTTCAATTGATTTTCGTACCAAATTTGCTTATTCCTTGGTCGCCAATCCTTTTAACCTTGCCGACAAAGCGTTGTGTCCCATCTTTTCCATCGTCAGCTACCTACAAATTCTGAAATCCTATACGGCTATACCCTACAAAGCTTGACGCCCACGTATCGCTTCTGTATAAATTATCTGTTCCCTGCGTCTGTTTCTTGGTCCCAAAAATAAAATTAAACTCCACTAAATAACGAACGACCAAGATTCCACCAAATTCTTCCTTCTGATTCTCTCGATCCTCACATCAAAATCCCAAAAACCCAGCTACAAATTCAATCAGGACCTCGAGGCCGTACTATTTGATGGTGGCGATGAACTGTAATGGAGCGTGGTGGCCGAGACCGTGGCTTGATGCCGCAGATTTTATGGGCAGACTACAGGCGTTGGGTGGCGATAGGAGGAGTGGGGTTCAGATCAATGGTAAAGTAGGGTCAGGCGCTTCAGTCGGTCAACTCTGATGATGTTCCGGTGGCTCAAGCAAGCTGCAGTGGTGGTGATTATCGGTTGTGTGCGTGGGTTTCTCGAACCTGAGCAGTTCGAGCGGGATAGGCAGAACAAAGGAGTCCGTATACCTTATTTGAAGTATGGAATTGGTAATCAACGTTATTAATAACATAATTAGGGAATCCTTTAAATTAATTTAATTAAGACTAGAATTAAGGGATTATTAATTGTGAACGTTAATCTGGGTGCAGGCTTTTTGGGCGGTAGGTGAAGGGTGCAGATCCGTGAATCGGAAGGAGAGAAGTGGATCCCTTCCTTGGTTCAAACGTGCATGGTGTAGGCAGACTACGGGAAGAACGAAGAGGACAGTGATTGTTTTATGGGTTTTTTTTTTTCTGAAGCAATACAAACAAGGAGTTGAGATGTTTCAATTGAAAGCCTACATCGGTCCTTCCTTTTTAATCCAAGCGTAGTGGATCAGGAATGAGGGGAAATCAGTAATTGGGTCCTGAGCTCTGAAATCAAAACGCAGCAGCATGGAGATTCTTTGATCCGAACTAACAAAGTAATTAGCTTATAACTAATTAAATTAGAATTGAATTATATATTAATTGATATTGGTAAATCAAAATGTCAACAGGAAAACGAGGAGATGGGAACAATGAACAAGGGAAAATCGGGCCTGTAAAATCTGAAAGCAGCATATATATCAGACCGTATATTTTCATTCTAACCACTAATAATCATAGTAATTAAGGTGATTATAATATTAATTAAATATTAATTGTTTGATTAAAAACATATAATCTTATTACACGAATATCTTTTATTCCGTGAGCAGAATTGAACCAAATAAAAAGCATCATGATCATGGCGACAAGCTCGACATCATTGAACTGTCTTGAACAGAAAGGGTGACAACAAGATTTACAGTTAAATTAAACAACTGTTTAATTTAACAGTAACCAAACCGATTCAACGACCAATCAGAACAAGGTGAGTTAAACTCACTCAGTATTCTTCCCATTTATATTTTATATAAATTGGGTTTTTATTTTGTGTGTTCTGCTTGCCAATGGTTTACTGTTTATTTGCTGATTTAACTGATGAAATTAAACCGTCGTTTAATTTCAGTGAAATACCAAATCGTTATTCTAACGATTGGTTCCAATAAAGGTAACTTACCTTGTTGGTCACGTTTATAAAATAAACGTGTTTAAATTGTTAAATTGGTTGAATTGCTTGTGGTTGGATTTAATGGTCGTTATTATAAGTTAAATGGTTGAATGATTTGATTTGAAATAACCATTTGAATACAGGAAAGAACAGGTTGGAGGGATCCGACCGGATTCCTCAAATATATTATTTATTTTCATATTATCATATATGAACTGTCATGATGGGTAATTGATTTTGGTAGTGACCATTGATTGGAAAGTCGACCTGTGTTGTGTTTTAACCAATGGGTAGTATTGGTTGGGTAATCGGCCGTAAATGGTCTAAAAGTAAATTATTTTATTTATATCGATTTACCGTCTGGTAAATCGATCGAATTGAAGTTATAAAATTTACTCTATAACTAAGGATAGATTATAAAATATATTTTATTTTGAATAAAGGTTTGTTTAAAAGGAAATAAATATTTATTATGTAAATTCATAATTTATCATTAATTTATTTTATAAGGAAATTCTGATGTTAATCAGATTGATATACAAGGGGATAGAAATTAACCAGATGATTGAAATTGGGGAATTAGTTTTTAACTGAATAACTAATCAAGGTTGAAATAAAAAAAAACTGAAAGGTGAAAGAAGTTTGTGAACGGCTTTTGTATTTTAAAAACCGAATTTGTATAACAATGCTATAAAAGGAATTTAAGCGACCATGACAACTTATATTAGATTGACTCAATAGGTGAATCAAGAAAAAAAGGGAATTGTGAACAGAAAGGGTTTTAGACTAAACCAGAGTGGATTTTAATAAGGGTTGTAAAAGCGATGAGACGTTATATCGACAATTCTAAATTAACGTCACTTAATAATGTTGTCAAGTAAAGGTGGGGAATTGAAATAAGAGATTCAAAGCGAGAAATGGTCGAAAGGATTTGAAAAGGAATTTGTGAAACTAAACATGGTAAAGGAAGAAGGAATTTGTAAGAAAATCCGAATGGTGAAATGAAATTGTATTAAAAGGGCAAAGGTTTAAAAGTGGTGTTTATAAGGAATTACTTAATTATTAAATTAAGGAATAACGTCCTATTCGAGAAGGAGATTTTCCATGAGTTAAGAAGTTATGAAACCATATTTTGAATAAATTAGTGAGATGAGATTTGTATTGATACTAGAATGTAATATCGAGTTTTGGATTACAACTCATATCCATCTTCAGGTATGAACGTTGTTGATCAAGGTCTGAGAGGTAATTAAAATACCCCAACTTGAGCAACATCAGGATTATTTGAAGGTGATATTAGTTGTAATGGTAAAGGAGGACAGTGATGATTTATTATTTCACCAGAGAAATAATAACGCAACATTTTTATAAAAATTTGGATATATATATATAATGTGAATTCCAAAGAAAAGGGAAATAAAAAGAGTTGCGTGAAACTTTAACGATATTTGTGAGTTAGAAAAGGAAACGTGAAGTTGAATTCTATTCTATGAGAATAAGTATGGGTTATTGTTTTAAGTATTCCAAAGTGAAGTTATAACGATATTTGTTTTAAAAAAATAAAGGGGTTCTTATGTTAAATAAGAAGCAAAACTATATTTATATCGAAATATTTAAGAGTTGAATTTACGTTTGTCTTAAATAAAAGGCCAAGTGGTGCTGAATACTGAACCAGTGAATTCATTGGATTTTCATGATTGAAACACTGATTATTTTGATAGTTAACTCACCGACTATCAAATCTGACCCATACGATTGTCGGTACGGAAAGACCGAGATCGAATTTATATTCGAAAACCATTCCGACCAACAAATACGTGAAGATATCAGAAGATGGTCGAGATGAAGCATTGAAGACCGTGGATCTTCATTTAACGGAAGAACTACTAATAATCTCCGGTTAGCTCCCAGAGATGAACTGTGGTTCTGTCGTGGCTGGAATCTACGGGTTGCAAGGACTTCTCGCTACTGATCTGTAGGGTGATTCCTTGAATGCAGTAGGAGAGTATCTTCGGTTCATCCTGTTCCTGGATGACTTGAGTGGACGAATGTCTGACAAAGTATTTCCAAAGGAATTACGTACGTTGATTTCTTCAAACGTACCATAGTTGGTGGTGGAGGACGACGGTTCTCTTAGCTTAAACACTAGAGTATTTTTGTGGACGTCAATTAGTGATATCTGACGGATTTGACGATGTGGCATTCAAAGTGAATGGTGGCCAGATGTTGTAGAGGAAATTCAAACTTCAAGCCTCATCAACCGGGAGATGACAAAAATCGGGCAGGCAGCATGGCTATGTGGGTCGCTCCCATTAGGGTGTATAATCACCTATCTAGAGAAATTCCTTTTGCTTCTTTAATCTATCGATGCTGTCCCTTTTCGGGAAACGGTGGTTTGAGTCCAACCGTTGGTGATATACATTCGATACACTCAAGCGAAATGAGTGGTCGGTCATGTGAGGGCCGGGTTGCAAGACGTTCTTGTTGAACCCTGTGTATTCGTCTCTAGAGATACACGTGCGGAAGGTGGTCCCATACCTTGTCAAGGTCGGAATCCAATCTCCAATAAGCGCCCGCGGGTTTAATTGCATACTATACATGTGGAGTGTGAGATGCAAGCGTTCCACTAGATTGTTATTTATTTGTAATTAGACATTATTATAATATCAAAAAAGATATGGTTTCAAAACTGTTTTGGGTTATCGTAAGGTAAAAACCGTCCGTATTTATGTGTGGATTTGGTCTTACGATTATCCTTTTCTTTTGAAAAGATTTTGAACTTTAAAATCATGTTGAATGATTTACCATTAATACTGTGCGAGTTTTACTCACTCTGGTTCACCAGACTGACCCGGTGTTTTGTAAATGCTCGGGTTAGCCCGGGGTGTACAGGTCTAGGCTATCGAATGCTGCGAAGTTCAGAGATGAGATGGAGTTGTTCAAATGTGTTGTATCTAGTGTTTATTCCGCTGTGTGGGAACAAGTTATTATAACTGTCCCATTGTGTGATGTACTCTGATATTGTAAGTATTTTGAAGGCTCTCAATAAAGTTTTATTTCTATATTATATTTTGTTCCGCTTCGATGTGAGACTCTATGTTGTGTTGGTTCTTCTTCTTCTTCTTCTATTCTAATATTCTTTCTTATCTCACCCTCTAATTTCTTTCTAATAACGTCCAGTGTTTTCGGTGTTTGGAAGGTCGGCATGAGTTACAGTAAAGGTTATTATGTCGATTTTCGGGGCCGAAAATCCTCTGTTCGTTACAGATGTCGTATGTGACTTCGGTGGCCAAAATTGTCTCTTTTTATATTTAATTGTTTAGACAATTTAGACAGGGGTAACTTTAAACGAATAGACGACTGACCAAACAAACTCCAAATTTAATGAAACAAGATTCATTGGATCCGTTAGGAAGAGGTCTAGTAAAATGTTGAGGTTTCCATTTTTTTTATTTTTTTTGGATTTATAGGAATTTTTAATGCTTGAATTTTCATCGATATTTATAAAGGACTTTTCACAAACGACCTCGGAATTCGACGAAGCCTATCCCATTGTATCCAGAAAAAAAAATATGCTAGGATTAGGTATTTTATGTTGAATTTGCAATCATATGGGTTGTTAATTTTATGAAAAGCTTCACGTAAGCTTTATGTATATTGAAATTACAATATAACAATTAACAATCCCACTCTTTATATATTTGCAGAAGCGTAAGGGTCAAAACTCTTTTTTTCTTTCATATGCGGTCAACAGAACATAGCCGCCACCCTCCAAAAATAAACGCATCATATTTCATGACTTTCACCTCCGTAAAACTCCAAATCCAAGCCTTATTTCACAACTCTTCCAACTGAAATTTCGTAGGGCATGTCGAGTAGCTTAAGACCAACAGTGGAGATGGAGTTAGTGGTTCGATGCAACCGGAATTAGGACCGATAGTCACCATGCTTGTGGCCAAATCGAAAGCTATTAGGAGAACCATATTTGATGGCATGTTGGGCGAACATGGAGGGACTGACGGTGAAACTCTCGGAGTTGTCTAATTTCCCGAGGATGGCATGGAAGAGATGCGGTTTCGGGTTGAAAGTGGTGTGCGGTGAGGGGTTAAGAAACAGGCGTAGGAGGGAAGTTTGCAAGTAGGCCAATTTTTTATACCCTGAAAGAAACGTTGGTTACTAAACAGTAACTAAAACATGAGTCCTGTAGAACTACCAGAACAATGGATTGCGATAGGGCATTCACTTGGGGCCGATGCTGTGAAGAAAATAAAAGAAGCCATTGAAGACGTCATACCTAGGACCGAACGAAGGTAACATGAGGATTGAAACTGTCGGCTAACCATGTAACTAATGAAACTAAATTATTGTGATTAGGGTTAGTTTATTTCAAATTAAAGATATGCTTACATTAAGTTATTACTTAATTAAAAATCGATTAGGGTTAAACAAACAAAGAACCAGGACTGATAATCGGCCAAAATTGTGTAACATGTAATTAGCAACAAGATTAGATGTGGTCATAACTTTGAAAATAAGGCCAAAAATTTGATTTTAAACATTGGCGAAGTAATTAGAAATTTAAATGCTAATTAAGAACTAAATTATTAATAATTAAAATTGTGTAACTTAAACATGAATTTTGGATACAGGCAGCTAATTTGGTACTACGGGAGAGACGTGCAGAAGAAAACAGAAGTGGACTGTATTATTTTTAACAATGAAATTAAATTTATTTAATAGTGATTAGGGATTAATTATTAATTAAATTAATTAACTTAAATTATCGATAACTCATCCAGATATTATCAAAATGGAATGATTCAGGTTGCGTTATGATCATCTTAACGAGAGCTACGCCATGAATTAGATTTGGACAAGATTGGAAGCTACGGAAATTTGTAGTTAAATTAAACGACTGGTTAATTAACCGTAACCGAATCGTTCAACGAAAAATCAAGGTGGGTTAAACTCACTCAGTTCTTCCCACTTATACTTTATATAAGTTGGGTTTTTATAATTGTGTGCTATGACTGCTAATGTTTGATTGTTTGTTAATTATATATATTCACATATTGATTGAACCCATTAAATTAAACGTTGTTTAATTTTAGTGAAAAACCAACTCGTTATTTTAACGGTTGGAACCGATGAAGGTAACATACCTTGTTGGTCACATTTATAAAATAAATGTGTTTAATTTAACGAATTGTTTGAATTGTTATGGTTGATTGCTAAATGAAATGGTTGTTATTAATGTGCTATTATAAATAATTTATAGAGTCATTTTTTAATTAAATTAAATTATCATATTTGAGGAAACCAATTTGAACGCAGAGTAGAACAGATTGGAGGGATCCAACTGGATTCCTCAAATGTATTTAATGTTATTTATTATCATTACATGAACTGTTCTGATTAGATTTTTGATCTAGTTGTTGACCGTTTACCTGAAATTCAACATTTGTTTTGTTTAAACCAATGGGTGATATTGGTTGAGTAATTGGCAGTATATGGCCTATAAATCAGTCGTTTTATAAATGTTGATTTACCATCCAGTAAATCAATGAGATGAAGTTATAAAATTTCTTTTATAACCGAAGACAAATTTATAAATCTGAATTTTTAATAAAAGTTTATATAAAAGAAAATAAATATTATTTTTTTATTTATTAAGCTTATAATTAATTATTAGTTGATTTTATAAAGTAAATTGCATATTTTAATCAGATTTATAAGCAAATGAACTGAAATTAAACTAATGGTTAAGAAATTGATAATTATTTTTATTAAGAAACAAATGAACGAAATTATTTAAATTAATTACATTATTAATTAATTTAAAGGAATGACCAATTGAAATTGGTTAACGAATTAATCATGTATTGAGTTGACTAAATCAACTATTTTTAACTGAGAATAATTTTAAATTAATTTGTTTGAACTATTTAATGAAACAGTTTAATGAATTTTGTTTTAATTTTAATAAGATTTTAAATAGAAACTTACTTTTTTTTTTAATTAAGAAATTAAGTACTACAACTGTAGTTAATGATTGAAGTAAATTATTATTTCAATTAATAATAATTAGGGAGATTACTTTTTAATTCATTTAAAAGGTGATCAAAGTTGAAATGGAATCGAATTGAAATGTGAAAGGAGTTAATGGGTTTTATATTAAAACTGAGTTTTATAACAAAGTTATAAAAGGATTTTTAAGTGAATATGATAGCTTAACTAAATATTTATCTAATATATGAAATTAGAAAAAAGGAAACTGAGAAGCGGGGAAATGGTATGAAATGGTTAAGTGAGGGTTATTCCGAGGTTCAGAATGTGATATTCCGAAGTTCGGAATGGTTAATGAAATGAGATTTATTCAAAAGCGAGAGTATAAACTAAGTAAAACATTTTGGAAATGGCAACGAACATGTTGTCGTAAATGATTTACATATGATTTTGTAAATGGAAGTTAAGAGTTAAATGTAATCAAAATGTTAGTTGTCAATAATAATTTACAAATGGAATTTGTAAATGAAGTAAGAATTTTTTCAAAACGAATTTGTAACAACTGTTACAAATAATAAATTGAATTATTTGATTTATAACTGCGGATCCTTTAAAAGATCGCTATCGGATTTTCGACAACGCATAAGTTGTTGTAATGGTTTGAAAAGGCTAAATAAAGAACATAAAAAGTTTTGCAATGAAATCTGTAACGTTTGTTACAGATGATAAATTGAATTATTTTATAAGAATAAAAATACAAGGATTCGTAAGTGATGTTAATTATATGATTTGTAGAGATATTTATATAAGGTTTTTAAATATATTTATGTATGATTTTAAAAAATATATAGTATTGTTATTGCAAACAAGTTGAAGAATATTTTTAAAGACATGTTGAGGAAATTTTATAAAGGATTCTATTTATAGTGGAATCGAAACTCGAATATAATATTAGAGAGGATTATCAAAGATTAATAGAGAAGTCAGTAATATTTTATTTAATAATTAATTAAATAAACATTTTTGTGATTTAAAGAAGATTTCCAAAGGAAAAGGTGTGGTTAATAAACTTCTATCTATTCGGAAGATATGAATGTTGTTGGTCAAGGTCTGAGAGGTAAATAAAATACCACAACTTGAACGACTACACGATTATCCTGGAATGGTATCGGTTTATAAATGAGAGATAATTGAGGGAAATATAAGTTATGATTTCTGTAAATAATATTATAAACCGTATTCGAAAAGTTTATAAGTGAATAAAATGATTTTTTTTAGAATATTCTTTTTTATAATAAGAAATAAAAGATTAACTCCAAATATTAGAGGATTTTAATAATATAATTAACAAATGCTTAATTAGAGAGCCAGCTAATGCCGATTACTGATTTAGTGAACTCATTTCATTCACATGATATTTATTTGATTGCTAAATAATTGACTATCAAATTTGGCCAAATACGATTGTTGGTACGGAAAGAACGAGATCGAATTAAATTCGAAAACCATTTCGACCAGCAATTACGTGGAAAATGTAAATTGAAGATGAAGCATTGAAGACCGTGGATCTTCATAATCGGAAGAACGACTGGTTGAATTTCTCTGGTTTAGCGGTCAGGGATATTTCGGAAGTGATTCTGTCATAATTGGAATCTACGGATTGCAAGGACTACTCGCAACTGATCCTTGGGGTGATACCTATATAGAATGTGGTAGGAGGGTGCTTTCGGTTCATCTTGTTCCTGGATGACTTTTATGGACGAGTGTCTGACAGAGTATTTCCAAAGGAGTCATGTACATTGAATATTTACAAACGTATTTTTGTTGGTGGCGGAGAAGAGTGCACTTCTCTTAGCTTAATGCTCAGAGTATTTTTGTCGAAATCAATTAAGTGATATCCAGCGGATCTAACAATGTAGCCTTCAAAGTGATGGAGATGGGTTGTTCTAAAGGATAAGCTAAACCTCTAGCCTAATAAACCAGGAAATGGCATAAAATCGGGTAGGTTGCATAGCTATGTAGGTCGCACCTATCAAAAGGGGATATCATTACCTGATCTAGTCAAATCAAATGCCTTCGATTGTCCCGTTTTAATTTCTTGTATGTATGCTATTGGTTCGGTTGGCTAGCCCCCAACCGTGGTAATGATATATTCGGTACTCTCAAGCGAAGTGAGGAGCCGGTCATGTTTAGCCTGGCTTGCAAGATGTTCTTGTTGAACCCCAATGTATTCATCTCCAGAGGTACATTATCGGGAAGGTGGTCCCATACTTTACCAGAAAATCCATTCTTCGATAAGCACCCATGGTTTTGATTGTATACTATATGTGGAACATGAGATGCAAGCGCTCTGCTAGATTCTATATACTTGATTTAGACACTATTATAATATCAGAAGAATATTGATTTCAAACTGTTTTGGGTTATAGTAAGGTAAAAACCATCCGTATTTATGTGTGGATTTGGTCTTACTATTATCCTTTCTTTCGAAATGATTTTGACTCAGAATCACGTTGGATGTTACCCATAAACTTAGTTTTTTCTCTCACTCTGGTTCACCAGACTGACTCGTCCTTTGTAATGCTCGGGTTAGACCAGGTTGTACAGGTTCAGAGTATCGGATGTTTCAAAGTCCAGAGACGAGCTGGAGAAGTCCAGACGTATGATATTATTATTCCACTGTGTATTGTATATGAGGTCAGATTATTTTAACTGTCCAGATGTGCTGATATACTTTCATGATTGTAAGTTTTTATTTAAAGCTCTCGTTAAAGATTTATTTCTATATTATATTTTGTTTCATTGTGATGTGAGACTCTGTATTGTGTGTTTCTTCTTCTTGTTTCCTTCTATTCTAATATTTCTTTCTTATCTCACCCTCTAATTTCTTTCTAATAACGTTCATGTGTTTTCGATACTTGAATGTTTGACATGGTATTTTGTGTCGATTTTCGGGGTTGAAAATCCGTGCGTCGTTACATAATCATTAGAAATGATTTCCAAGGAAAAATTTAAAAAAGAATTTAAAGTATGCAAAACTTTGATAAGATTTAAATGATTATACCCAATAGAAAGAATGTTTTGAGTAAAAGATTAATCCAAAGTGGAATGAGACTCTTAATATCCTTTTATATCTATATTGGTTTTAAAGATGCGCTAGTTATGTCAAAAAGACTGGGTGTAACTCATTCTGAATAACTATATGACGAGAATTGAAGAATTTGAAGATGGTAGTTAAGACCAGGAATATTCACATCGTAGGACTGTTTGTTTATGTATCAAATAGGTTGCCACCTATTATGAGGTTAATGTGACAATAGTTCAAACTTACTTGGAGATTTCCATATTACAAGGGCCAATCTCTTTTGTTGGACGAGGAATAAGGTGCATCTGGTTTCGTTCAAATCCAGAATGAACTTGTATGGATGTGTGTCTAACATTGCATTTCACAGCATAATAAATTTGTTTGTATTGACGATATATCAGCTTGTGGCGGAGGATCAATCTTTTTAGCTTAAAACCCTCCTCTAGGGCATATGTTGTAAGGACCCGGTTTTTGTCTACTTTGGTTATCGCCATAAACTCAATGATGACTAACCAAACATCGAAAAATACCGGAAAATTAATAGAAAGAGGTTAGAGGGTGAGAATAGATAAGATAGAAACTTAAAATAGAAGAAGAAGAAGAAGAAGATACAACATCAGAGTAACACGAATCTCACGGCGGAACGAACAACATATAATGGATAATATATCCTTGAAATAAATCAGTATATGTATAAAGTAACATTATCAGAGTACAACACTTACAACACAGCGGAAATAACTATAGCTATATAATCCTGAAGCCTCCTGCTCCAAGCTCTCCAGGTATATCTGTAAAATCCTGACTACTTGACTACCCGTACAAAATTGGGCACCCAAGAGTTTAGGGAAAACAAAACAAAATAAACTTCGAGTCAGTCATGGGACTGGTATGAGTAAAACAGTTTAAAACAGTTTGAACAAGTAAACGATATCTCATAAGACCACATCGTATAACGGAATGGGTTTTTCCCTTATGAGAATCCAAATTATCTTTATATCAAAAACCTTTTGATATTATAATAATGTCCATCAACCACAATATAATAATCATCTAGCAGAAACGCTTTCATCTCACGTTCTACATATATAGTATACAATCAAAATCGCAAGCACATATTGGGCAATGAATTTCCAACTATGACAAGGTATGGAACCACCTTTCACTAGTGTACCTCTAGAGAGGAATACACTGGGTTCAACAAGAACAACTTGCAACCCGGCCACACATGGCCGACCACTCATTTCGCTTGAGTGTATCGAATGTATATCACTAATGGTTGGGATCAGCAATCGTTTCCTGAATAGGAAAACATCGACAATAGATTTTTTGAAGTAAATGAAACTCTAGATCAGGTGATTATACACCCTAATAGGTGTGACCTACATAGCAATGCTGTCTGCCCGATTTTTGTCATTTCCCAGTTGTGAGGCAAGAGGCCACGCTTATCTCTGACAGATCACACATTTATTCACTTTGAATGTCACATCGTCATACCCACCAAATCACAAATTGACTTTCCCAAAAATACCATGGGTATACAGCTAAGAAAAATGAATTCCTCAGCCACCAAACGTAAATACATTTGAAGAGATCAACTTACGCGATCTATTAAATATACTCTACCAGACATTCTTCCATACAGGTTGTCCTGGGACTGGACAAACCGAAGGCATTATTAAGTACATCCATCTTAGGCAATCTTTACCTAAGATTTATACAACAGCCCTTGCATTTTACTCCGTCTTCAATTGTCTTTGGCATATATGATTTGCAACGCTTATGCCAATACGGAGTGGTTCTTCGGATAATAATCCAATCGGTCTCTCCATATTAACAATGTTAAAATGGTCAAAACTTCGATTGTCGGTGAGTTAACTATCAAAGAAAAACACGTGCGCAAACAACAATATTATTTCCAGATGGAAATTATATCGATCAATCATCATTTAACATTTATCTCTTTAGTTCATTAATTTACGCATCTCCTGTTTACATATATTCAACATTTCTTATTTTCTAAATTTAGAAAATATATGTTATTAACAATGGAAAACATCCTCATTTCTTGTTTTCTATATTAGAAAACATTTCTGATTCTTATTTGGAAAACATTTCCAAGTCTCCTTCATTTGGTTTTAAACAGATGTTTAAATAAAACATCGTTATGCCAACTCAGACCATTTACTAAATTCACTTAACCATCATTCACTATCAAACCTTACCATTCTTTAGTTAAGAAGGAAGTCAATCAAGTTGGGGTATAATTACCTCTCAGACCTTAACTGAACAACGTTTTAACTTTGGAATGGAAAAAGTTTATCTCTTAAACCTTTAACAAACTTCTTTACGTAACTCTATTTCGAATAATCTCTATTCAATAACTCCTCCCTTCGAATAACTATATTCGATAATCTCTCTTACGAATAACTAGATTCGAAAACCTTTCTTCGAATAAACTATATCCGATTAACTCTATTCAATTAACTCTTATCGATTAACTCTATTGGATTAACTCCTTTTGATTTAACTCTAATCGATTAACTCTATTTGATTAACTCTTTTTGATTAACTCTTTTCACTTAACCCCGTTCGAATAAACTATATTCGATAACACCTCTTCGAATACATTATATTCGATAACTCTTCTCGAATTAACAATATTGGATTACTCTTCTCAAATAAACTATATTCGATAACTCTTCTAGAATAAACTATATTCGATAACTCCTTTTGAATAACTAGATTCGGTAACTCCTTTCGTATAACTACATTCGATAACTAGGGGTGAGCGTTTGTTTGGTTTGGTTTATCCGATGATGAAAATTTTCAAACCAAACTAGAACCAATAAAAATGAAAACCAAACAAAACCAACCAAATTAAGTTTGATTGGTTCTGTTGGTTATCCGATTAAACCAAACTAAAATACTTTACACTTTATGTTTGGAATGTTCACTATAATTTGAAATAAATAATAAATATATGATTGTAGTATTATTATTAGTGATTTTTATGATTTCTAATATCAATTTTGACACGCAGGTGATGATTAAAATTTACTTAAATAACTGAACCAACCTAAAATATCTATTATAATATCGATAATTTTGAAGATATTGTAAAAGTTCGGTTAATTTGGTTAAACCGATAACAAAACTTAATAAATTTCTGGATACAAACCGATTTAGTTTCAAAACCGAACCAAACCGACCAAAATAAATTGGTTTGGTTGGTTTATTTGGTTTAACCGAATAATGCTCACCTCTATCGATAACTCCTCTTCGAATAACCAATATTCGATTAACTCACTTCGAATAACCAATATTCGATAACTCCTCTTTGAATACATTATATTCGATAACTCCTCTTCGAATACATTATATTCGATAACTCTTCTCGATTTACCCCATTTGAATAACTCTAACTGGTTAACTCTAACTTTAACTGGTTAACTCTATCTCTAACTGGTTAATTCTAACTGATTAATTCTAACTGACTAACTCTGACTGGTTAACTCTAACTTATTAATTCTAACTGATTAACTCTAACTGATTAACTCTAACTGGCTAAATCTAACAGATTAATTCTAACTAATTAATTCTAACTGATTAACTCTAACTGATTAACTCTAACCGAAAAACTAATATTCGATTAACTCATTTCGATTTACTCTTTTGAATTAACTCCGTTGAATCATTTCCTTTTGAATTATCTCCTTTGACTTATCTCCTTTGGATTATCTCATTTGGATTATCTCCTTTGAATTATCTCCTTTTCTATTTGTTTACTTAACAATTAACTATTCCCTTTTCAATTCTATTTATTTAACAAATAAATATTTCTTTTATCTTTCCTGTTTATTTAACAAATTAATATCTCATTTATAACATTCTATTTATTTCCTATAAAGAAATATTTCCATTTTATCTATTTGTAAATGTTTTACAAATATTTCCTTTTAAATTCTATTTGTAAATGTTTTACAAATATTTCTCTTTCTATTTGTTTTGCAAATATCTTCCTTTGTATTTGTTTTACAAATATATTCCCTTTATATTTGTTTTACAAATAATTTCCTTTATATTTGTTTCACAAATATATTCCTTTATATTTGTTTTACAAATAGTTTCCTTCATATTTGTTTTACAAATATATTCCTTTTTAACTCTTTTGATTTTATAATTATTTCCTTATAACAAATCCTTTTTCCTTTTATATATAAAATCCATTGATTTTATATAAATAATTTATTTTCAAAATATACTTTGAAAATCCTCTTATCAATATCCCAGGATTTCTTACGGTATTTAAAATACCAAATCACAATGATCGATATCATTTAAACACACATAATCATCAACAGATTATATATCACATCATATATCACAATATATGAAACAAAACAGTATTTAAATAGTGAAAATTAGGCTCACATCCCTAAAAATGTTCAAAATTAACACCACATCCAGTCAAAGTTTCTATGCATTTGCGGTCCCTATTTTTAGCTGCCGCCCAAAATTTTTAGTCCATCCCGCCACCTGCCACATCCACTTCCGCCTTTTTCAAATATGCAAAAAAAATGCGCTCATGCATAAAAAAAAATCTAAAATCTGGAAATAATCCCAGGAGTCCACGTAAATTTAAAAAAAGTTGAATACTTTTGTGCAACTATTGCTTATAGTAGCATACATGTATGCATATATTTATATAGTGTATTTATGTTGAAAATCTGGACCAATATACGCATACATGTATGCAACTATTAGCAAATAACTGCATACATTTATGCATACAAAGTTGAACTGAGATTCACGTGTAACGAAAAGTTGCATACATGAATGCAACTATTCTGTATATATGCATGCATGTGTGCAACAAATTTAAAAGGGACGACGACTTGCGAATATACACATGAATGCATGCATTTATTCTGTACATGAGCATAAATGTGTGCAACAATGTCTGAAAACAGCGAATGCTTGAAAAAATAGACCAAATTTGAATATATGCATAAAAGGATGCATATAATGCAGTTTAGCTGCATACATGTATGCATTTGTACTGCAGTTTGGGAGCAACACTGAAATATAAGCATGAATGTATGCAACTATTTACGAATAGGTGCATCTTTTGATGCAAAAACCTGCTATTTCGCTGATTTTGTGTTATTTTGGATTTTGATGTGGTTTTTGATTGATTTTCCACCTGATTTTTTTGGCGTGAACGTGTTTTATTTAATAATGAATTTATGTGATTTTTTTATATATTTTTTTATACGTTTTTGAAAAATATGGACCCAATTTACAATAAGTTTAGGACTGGATGTGAGCCTAATTTTGAAACTTAATAGGGAACTGTGACAAATGGACCCATTTAAATATTGAGGAACCCAGTTGGGTCCCTCCAACCTGTTTCCCTGCATCACAGATGTTAATCAACATAATAACATCGATTTCATTTCGATATGAAATATTCTAATAAACAGAATTAATATTTTATTAACGATTTATATAAATATCGTTATCTATATTTTCAACCAACACATAAGCAATTCAACCAAACAGTTAACACACAGAAATCAACAGATGTTTTAATAGTTCTAAAAATACGTTATAATAATATAACTGTTCAGAGTTGGTGAGTTTTTACTCGCATTGGCAGTTCATCGTTAAAGAACGATAAACTGTTGTTTGATTTGAATCAAACAATTTATTTCTCCATAAATTCAAATGAGCTCCACTCCACTTCCCGTTAGTTCCATTGGGTAGTGTCCGTCCATACGATCCCAACGGATCTGACCATTCGAAATTCGGATATAGTACGATTGAGATATCGTGTTAACAAGTTATACGACTGTTTAATTAAAACAAAATTGGGCTAATTTAAATTTGGCTCACTATTTCAATATGGCCCATACCAAATTTCCCTTCCCAACCCGCTCGTTACTCTCTTCCCCAACCCGCAAGTACTGCTACTCCTTAGAAACAAACCCATAGCCGAAACTTCAAGCTCCAATTTCCCATTCAATTCTTCACAATAATTAAAACCAATATCACCGTTCTTTTCCTTGTTATGGTTTCGATCTTCCTATAACCAATGAACCAAACTCGCACACACCTTCCAATTTCCATCGTTCAGCTTCCTGTACAATGTCAATCAACATCTTTTGTGCTCAATCCCCCTCAAAATGCACAGGCAAGCTCGATTTCCTACCACAAGTCCATTGACGACGCTCATTTCATTCATCGATGCACCAACTTCCCCAAATCCGTGAACCCTAGGTTCACTGTGAAATTTGACACCCCCAAAAATTGAATCACACCTTTTGAATTTGGTATCATATTGAAGAGATTCTCGTCAGGATCTCAACTGTATTTTCCTCGAGATTTTTAGATGATTATACATCGTGTTTTGATTTTTTATTTGTCACGATTTCTTTGAAGAAAAAAAGAACTGGTGGCTCCTATTTTTTTGCGTTTATAAAGGGTGCGGGTGTGGCTGAGAAGGGATAGCGTGGCCTGGTTTTGGTTCACTTAATATTTAGGATATTTTATTTAATATCATTTTGTATTTGTTTTCTGACTTCTGGAAATCCGTACAATCACATACGGTACCTAAAATCACGAAACTGGACATGCAGCTACAGTTCGACATTAGGTCCCAACGAAACTGGTATCGTCAAATTCCGACTCCGTTTGCTCACACAGCATATTTTTAACCATTAGAATATTGACTGTTTTTCACATAAAAATCTAGTACGGCCACTGAGACGACCCCAAACCCCGCACTGACGGCGGCAAGGGTAGTCCTTGGAATATAACACATAAACAGATAACCGCAGAACAAAATTAAATAAATACACCAGATAATGCACAATAGAATATACTAGATAAACATAAACATCAGAGTTACACAGTATACAGGATCATACTTAGTACAAATACAGTTCAGCTATACATAAATGTCTACAGCGGAAAACAAACATAATGTACAATAGGAGCTGAACAACATAAAAAGAGATAAATAATAGAATCCATCTTCAGCTCCAGCTATCCAGAGAAAGCCAGCTAAACCTGAAACAAGGATGCCCGCGTAGAAAAAGGGGCATCTGAATCAGGGGAAACGGGCTATGCCATTGCGTTCGTCTTGGAAAAATACGTGAAATAGAGTCCGAGTTTTCGAAAATCGGAGTCCGTATGACCCAGTTAAGGCCCGAAGAAGTTTTCAGAAATTCAAAACAGATTTAAAATATTCAAATTTCACAGTTCAGAAGAGGCGGGAAAATTCCCGCCAGACAGAGGGTGTCGACCGAGGGGTCGACATGGGTGTCGACCCCCCCTAGGGGTCGACCCCCCCTATCGGTCTGTGTGACCTGGGTGCACTGATTTGGGATTTGGGCTATGGTTGGTGGCTAGTGACGAGATCTGACGGCTCTAATCTGATTTAGGGTTAATCTAATGGCGTAAACACTTAACTAATCTATAAATACACCCTAAGACTATCCTAATTCATACTAAAATTGGATACAACGTCGTTATGCCGTCAAAATGCAACTAGAAGGAGCCACCAACAAATTAAAGAGGAAGATAGCTTCTCAAATCAACTTCTAATCAACTCTAGCAACTTAATCTTCTTCTTAGGAGTGCTAATCAACAAATTGTGAGTACTATAGCCTTAATGACCAATTTTTGAAATGATTATGATAGGATATAATGAGATTATGGCTATGAATGTGGATCAATGCAAGTTATGTTATCATATGCTATGTGTTCATGATGTTAGTTATGCAAGTTTGATGTTATATGTTCATGATGTTATGCAAGTTATGCAATTCATATGCTATGTGTTCATGATGATATGCAAGTTATGCAAGTTATATGCTATGTCTTCATGATGTTATGCAAGTCATATGCTATGTGTTCATGATGTTATGCAAGTTATGCAAGTCATATGCTATGAGTTCATGATGCTAGTTATGCAAATCACTATGATAAACGTTGATCCACTATGACACCATGATTATGCAAGTTTGGTGTATGATTATATGCAATTTCATATATGATATGTTATGCAAGTTTGGTGTTTGATTATATGCAAGTTCATATATGACATGTTATGCAAGTTTGGTGTTTGATTATATGCAAGTAACATGTGCAAGTTTACACCTTTGTATGATATGCATACATATGCAAGTTAACCCCTTTGTATGTCATACATACATATGCAAGTTTACCCCTTTGTGTGACATAAGTAGCTTATGCAAGTTACCCTCTTTATGACATATGTGATTCATGCAAGTTTGGGTTGATTATTTATGCTAGTTGGGTTTGATGCTATATGCATGTTGACACCTTTAAAACCCATGTTGATGCTAATGTTATGCAAGTTGAACCCATTGTATGTGTGATGAATCTTCCCTTTTAAGTATGTCATGTTAGCGAATTACGTGGGGAACGATGGGGTTAATATTCATGTTAATGAAATGGTGTGAAGTTTGTATGATTATGCATACCATAAAGTGGATGGACATAATTGAGTCAATTATGTACAACGTTAAATTTGTAATTAATTAGGGATAATTAATACAAATTATGGGGGTGATTAATTAGGTGTAATTAATCGACTAAGACACGAGGTTGGACCCTTTTGTAGCATAAGACTGCCCGGAACCGACCGGCAAATCCAGCGGCTACAAATGATTGGCCCAATGTGAGAGGTCTTAGGCATAAACTAAATACGTGACAAGTGTAAAGACACGAGGTTAGAATCGGTTATGGCGTAAGGCTGCCCGGACCCGACCGGCAAATCCAGCTGCCATAAAAGATAGTCTAATGTGAGAGGTCTTTACAACGGTTACGTTCTTAATCAATTAAGAAACACTTAACCAGATAAGCATGTAGTGGGGCATGAGGGGTTAAGTGGGTGCCTTGGGTGGCATGTGGAAATCAAGTAAGTGCCTTGGGTGGCATGTGGAAATCTAGTGGGTTGCCTTGGGTGGCAATAGAAAATAAGATTAGAATACTTAACCAAGTGGAAACATGTAATTAAACATGATTAAAGGGTTAAGTGGGATGCACTAGAAAATGGCACAAGCTTAGGTGGGTAGCTTGTGGGGGCCCATTTCAACCAGTAACCCATATGTATCTTATTGGGCTCGACCCATGTCGAGGACGGGACACGCGTACTGGGCTTGACTATAAGAGGCCAAAACGGGTTAGCGGTGGCAATGCAAGTCCAACGGGTTTCATATGCGTGTGTGGACCCGGGCTGGTAAGTAAGACGTTGTTGCATCGTGTAGGTATAAGCCGTGCACCGTTGGTTGTATCGGGTTGCCACTTTGGGGAGTGATACACCCCACTGTGGGGCCAGCACGAGTATCTACGGTAGGGAGCCGATCGCTTGGGGAGTAGTGGGTACACCTAGTGGAGATAGGGGCAGACGACACCTATGTAGTCAGCTAGGGGTACACGAAACTACTAGTTAAATTTTCTAAGTCCTTGGGTGGGATCAACCTTTAAGTAGGAATGACTGGTGTGGTGCCGTTAGTAATTACCCTTGGGTGGGTAGATGCGTCTTTACCGTTATCTTAGTTCATCCTATGTTTAGTTGGCTGCTTAGTGTAGTCATTTATCCCCAGTCATCACCGTACCAAGTTTATATCATACCCTAATTACTTTAATGATTGTATTGTTAAAGTTATAGGGCTCACTCAGACTTATGTCTGACCCCGTTGTTTTTATCTTTTTCCCCCTCAGGTCCTCATGTTGGGCCTAACACTAGTGGGCTTTGATCAGATTTCTTTATCTATCTTTTGGAGCTTGGACGTTGATGTAAAGCCCAGCTTATCTTTTCTATTATGGCTATTAGTTATGTAGCGGGATTATGTACTTATGTTTTTATCAGGATGGATATTTGGTACTTGACTCTTTTATGGTGTTGTAACTAAACATGTTTACCTTCTGCTGCAATGAAATGATGTTTTAGATTTTCAAGTATTATTTATATCTGTCTTGTTGTAATTTTTTTGTTCTATATTCACTTAAAATACTCCACCGAAGTTAAGGCATTCCCTTAGTGAGTGACCTTAGCGGGTGTGGGGTGTTACACGTGGTATCAGAGCTGAAGGTTACCGGAACAGATAAATTTTTTTAGAAAACTATTTTCTAAAAACATTTTTGGAAGAAGTATTTTCAAAAACATGTCTTTTAAGAGGAAAGTTTTTGGAAGAAAAGCATAATCCCCAATAGCCATATCTTGATCGTTCGAATTCTCCGTTTTGAATCTTTCCTTTTTTGTTTCAGCATGGCTGAGGATCTTAACTTTCCGGAGGGCGTAGCGATACCAGTATGGTATAGGAGGTTGATGGAGGCTAGGGCCGCCACTACGGGTCCAACAAATGTTCCTCCACCAACAGTAGCACCCGATCTTCCTCCCCCTCCTCCTCCTCGCACGGATACTTTTGCTAAGACTTGCAAGGAATTTAAGGCTATGGGAGGGAAACCTTTTCAAGGATCAGAAACTTTTGTGGAAGCTAGAGATTGGCTTAAGGAGGTGGAAGAGTTGATAGATATCTTTGGGATGGAAGAAGGAAAGAAAGTCAAGTTAGCTGCTTGGTTAATGAAGGGAGAGGGCTCGTTCTGGTGGGAGGTCACTAATGGAGAACGCCCTGTTGACTCTTGGGCGGGTTTCAGACAAGATTTGTGGCAAAGTTTCTTTCAAGGGCGGAAGAAAATCTGTATATGGAAAGGTTCTTGACTCTAAAGCAAGGAAACCTATCAGTGAAGGAATATGTCAACAAGTTTAATCAATTGGCAAGGTTTGGCATAGACATGGTGAATACATTGGAGAAGAAGGCTTTGAGGTTCGTTAAAGGCTTGAATGAACTGATGCATGGATTGGCTATGACTCACATCCCTATGGGGGCCACCTTTGAGAAGCTAGTAGACATGGCACTCGTGCATGAGGAAGAGAAGGGTCCCAATGCTAATAAGGCACCCGAGAAGAAAGGAGATCAGAAGAGACCTCAACAGCAACAGCAAAACAAGGGTGGGAAAGGCAACGGTGGCAAGGGAAAGAAGAAGTGCTTCAATTGCGGGACACCGGCCACCTAAGAAAAGATTGTCGGAAGAAGAAGAAGACTGGTTGCTTCCACTGTGGCGAAGCAGGGCATCTAGTGAAGGACTGCCTAAGAAGGGGCAAAGGACGGGATCTACCTCAGGAGGACAGGTGCAAGCTCTTATGGCACCAGGTCAGGCAAGGGGGCAAGTTCAGGCTCTCGCGGTTCCACCGATTCAGGAAAGAGGTAGAACTATTTCCGTTGAAAGTCTGGTTTTTCTGTTTGATCATCCTGTTCGTACTTTGTTTGACTCTGGCGCATCGCATTCGTTTATCTCATCATCATTAGTTGAGTCACTGCACTTAGACACCAGTCTAGTAGATGATCCCTTGGTTGTTTCAAACCCAATTGGGGGCTCCACTTATTTGTCCATGATATGTTTGGGTTTGAAGATTTCTATACTTAGCGTTGAGTTTAGATTTGATGCTTTTGTTTTGGGCTTCACGTGCTATGGGTTGATTTTGGGCATGGACTGGTTATCCGGTAATAGTGTCGTTCTTGATTGCGAAAGGAGAGTTGTTAGGCTCATGACCCGCTTGGGTAACACTCTCGAGATCTCTTGTAATCCCATGGATTCCGTTATGCTAAGTTATCTTGAATCGTTTGACGCTTCGGTCGAGAGTTTGCGATCTGTTAGAGTGGTCCGGGAATACTCGGATGTGTTTGAGGAGGTGAAGGGCTTACCTCCGAAGCGGGAGATAGACTTCCGAATATATCTGGTGGACAATGCTAAACCAGTATCTTTACCAGTGCACCACATGGCTCCTCGTGAGAGGAGGTAACTCCATAAGCAACTAGGGGAGTTGCTTGAGAAGGGGTTCATAAGATGAAGTATATCGGAGTGGGGTGCTCCAGTAGTTTTTGCCACGAAGGCGGATGGGTCCCTCAGACTTTGTGTAGACTCTAGAGAACTCAACAAGCTCACAAAGAAGAATAGACACCCATTGCCGAGGATTGATGATCTCTTTGATCAGTTGGTTGGCGCCTCAGTGTTTTCGCAGTTGGACTTGGCCACGGGGTTTCATCAGTTGAGAGTGGCTGAGGATAACATAGACAAGACTGCCTTTAGGACTCCGGATGGTTTCTATGAGTGGCTGGTGATGCCATTTGGTTTGACGAACGCCCCTGCATACTTTGTTGATTTGATGAGTAGGGTCTTCAGGGAGTACCTTAATAAGTTCGTGGTGGTCTTTGTGGATGACATCTTAGTCTTTTCTAAGAGTGAAGAAGAGCATGCCCTACATCTTAGGGAAGTGTTGAAGACTCTTCGAGCGCATAGCCTTAAGGCTAAATTCTCTAAATGTCACTTTTGGAGGAAGGAAGTGCGGTTCTTGGGGCACGTGGTCTCCAAGGAAGGGATAGCTGTGGATCCCGCGAAGGTAGTATCCATCCAAGATTGGAAGGTTCCGAAGAATGCTACCGAGGTGAGGAGTTTCTTGGGGTTGGCTGGCTACTATAGGAAGTTTATCAAGGACTTCGCGAATATATCATTCCCATTAACTCGCTTGACGAAGAAGAATCTAGTCTTCGCATGGGACGTAGATTGTGATGATGCGTTCCAACGGTTAAAGAGAGCTTTAACCACAGCTCCAGTCTTAGTGTTTCCAGATGGGAGTAAGCCATTTGTTGTTTATACCGATGCTTGTGGGACAGGACTAGGTGCAGTCTTAATGCAAGAGGGAAGGGTAATAGCCTACGATGGAAGGCAGTTAAGGGCGCATGAGAAAAATTACCCTACCCATGACTTAGAGTTGGCCGCTATTGTTTTTGCGCTTAAGACTTGGTGCCATTATCTTCTTGGCGAGAGATTCGAATTGTTCACTGACCACAAATCGTTGAAGTACTTGTTTTCTCAGAAGGATCTGAACTTGAGACAGCAAAGGTGGATGGAGTTCTTAGCATCCTATGATTTCGAGATAGCGTATACCCCTGGCAAGGGTAACGTGGTGGCGGACGCCTTGAGCAGAAAAAGGTTGTCCTTGAGTCCATTGTTCGTGGAACGACGAAGCTTGGAATTTATCTCGATGTTTGATTTCAGACCTTCCGTTGACTTTATACCCAGTTTGCTAGCATCCTTAGAGGTCAGACCTACTCTTTTGGGACGGATTGGCGAGGCACAGCGGGACGACCCACAGTTGGTTGAGTTGGTAGAGAGGCTCATAAGGGGGGAGTCGTCCAGCCATTTGAGTAGGTACACCCTAGACGATAGGGGGTGCTTGCGTAGAGACGGTAGACTTTGTGTACCGCAAGACGAGGGTTTGAGGAAGGCTATACTTGATGATGCGCATCGTTCGAAGATGACCATTCATCCCGGTGGGGACAAGATGTACCAAGACATGAAGCGAGTTTTCTTTTGGGCCGGTATGAAGAAAGATGTGGCCGAGTATGTCGCTAGATGCTTGGTGTGCCAATAAGTGAAAGCAGAGCAAAAGAAACCTGGTGGGTTGCTTCACCCATTGGAAGTTCCGCAATGGAAGTGGGATAGCGTCTCGATGGATTTTATTGATGGGTTACCGAGATCGAGGAAGGGAAATACGGGAATTTGGGTTGCGGTAGACAGACTTACTAAGAGCGCCCATTTCATACCCGTGAAGAGTAAGAGGACTGCTCCATGGCTAGATTCAGTTTACCTTCGATAGATAGTTCGGTTGCATGGTGTACCTTCGAGCATAGTGAGCGATCGAGATCCTATCTTCACTAGCGAGTTTTGGAAGAGTTTGCAAGAGGCGGTAGGGACTCAGTTGTGTTTGAGCACCGCATATCATCCTCGGACGGACGGCCAGACCGAGAGGGTGAATCGTGTTCTGGAAGACCTTTTGAGGCTTTGTATCTTAGATTTTGGAGGTACATGGGAAGAGCATCTTCCATTGGTGGAGTTCGCGTATAATAACAGCTTTCAGTCCAGTATTGGTATGGCTCCTTTCGAGGCTCTTTATGGAAGGCCTTGTCGATCACCTACATGTTGGTGGGAATCTACGGATAAGATTTTTCTTGGGCCTGATATGGTTAGAGAGACTTCGGAAAAGATTGATTTGATTCGAAGAAGGATGAAAGCAGCGCAAGATAGGCATAAATCTTATGTGGATAAGAGGAGAACGGATCTTGAGTTTGATGTTGGGGACATGGTCTTTGTTAAAGTATCTCCATTACGGAATGTTGTTCGCTTTGGGTCCGTTGGGAAGTTAGCACCAAGATTTGTAGGACTGTTTCCTATTAAGGAAAGGATTGGACGGATGGCATATAGAGTGGATTTACCCGAGAGACTTAGTGGGGTACATGACGTATTCCATGTGTCACATTTGAGGAAGTGCTTACATGAGACCGCAGAGGTGGTAGAGCCGAGCTTGCTCAGAGAAGTGGAGGTAGAGCGTGATGCGACTATTCGACGAGCTCCTACCCGCATCCTTGGGTCAGAGATTAGGAAGTTGAGAAACAGAGAGGTTCGACTAGTCAAAGTGAAATGGGGAGAGGATGAGAGCAATGCTACTTGGGAGACAGAAGCGAAGATGCGTTCACTGTACCCATTCCTTTTTGAGGGTATGTCTTTTAACTTCTCCTTTATCGTTTGTCTAGTACTTATCTTGTCTTTAGTATGTCCTCTCATTAGTACCTTTGACCTTTAGATAGGGTAAACCTATGGTTTAAACATGTGTTTGAGACATGTTATGATTGATGGATGCGTGTGGATGCAAGTGTTTGCTAGTGGTTGCTCGTGGATGCATATACACACACTTTAGACACTAGATCGGCTCAGTCACTTCATATTGCATATTGCATATAATTGTGTGTAGGTAGCTATATCAATGGATGTATAATGGTTGTGTTATCATATGGATGATGCATTTTGGTGTATGGTTGTGCACACATGTAGAAATAGTATGTGTCGATAGGGTTCTTTCGCATACATATTGGATGCATGGCACTATCATGGTTTGCATTAAGGAGGTCAACTAAATCAGTAGACCGCCTGATTTTGCATTAGACAGGGAACATATACATACACTTTTTGCATATGTTCATACAGCATTAGAAACTTTAAGGACAATGGATGCCAGTGTTTGATGGTTTGAGTAGATGGTTGTTTGGTTAGTAGGATACGTTCTTCTTGACTTAGAGATTTCGGGGACGAAATCCTTTAAGTAGGGGAAAATGTAACACCCCGTATGTTGAATAACTTGTTATAATATAAATCAGGGCAGAATTAAATTTTAAAGTCTGAATCAGGGGAAACGGGCTATGCCATTGCGTTTGCTTCGGAAAAATACGCAAAATAGAGTCCGAGTTTTCGAAAATCGGAGTCCGTATGACCCAGTTAAGGCCCGAAGAAGTTTTCAGAAATTCAAAACAGATTTAAAATATTCAAATTTCACAGTTCAGAAGAGGCGGGAAAATTCCCGCCAGACAAAGGGTGTCGACCGAGGGGTCGACATGGGTGTCGACCCCCCCCCCCCTGTCGGTCTGTGTGACCTGGGTGCACTGATTTGGGATTTGGGCTATGGTTGGTGGCTAGTGACGAGATCTGACGGCTCTAATCTGATTTAGGGTTAATCTAATGGCCTAAAACACTTAACTAATCTATAAATACACCCTAAGACTACCCTAATTCATACTAAAATTGGAGACAACGTCGTTATGCCGTCAAAATGCAACTAGAAGGAGCCACCAACAAATTAAAGAGGAAGATAGCTTCTCAAATCAACTTCTAATCAACTCTAGCAACTTAATCTTCTTCTTAGGAGTGCTAATCAACAAATTGTGAGTACTATAGCCTTAATGACCAATTTTTGAAATGATTATGATAGGATATAATGAGGTTATGGCTATGAATGTGGATCAATGCAAGTTATGTTATCATATGCTATGTGTTCATGATGTTAGTTATGCAAGTTTGATGTTATATGTTCATGATGTTATGCAAGTTATGCAAGTCATATGCTATGTGTTCATGATGATATGCAAGTTATGCAAGTTATATGCTATGTGTTCATGATGTTATGCAAGTTATGCAAGTCATACGCTATGTGTTCATGATGTTATGCAAGTTATGCAAGTCATATGCTATGAGTTCATGATGCTAGTTATGCAAATCACTATGATAAACGTTGATCCACTATGACACCATGATTATGCAAGTTTGGTGTATGATTATATGCAAGTTCATATATGATATGTTATGCAAGTTTGGTGTTTGATTATATGCAAGTTCATATATGACATGTTATGCAAGTTTGGTGTTTGATTATATGCAAGTAACATGTGCAAGTTTACACCTTTGTATGATATGCATACATATGCAAGTTAACCCCTTTGTATGTCATACATACATATGCAAGTTTACCCCTTTGTGTGACATAAGTAGCTTATGCAAGTTACCCTCTTTATGACATATGTGATTCATGCAAGTTTGGGTTGATTATTTATGCTAGTTGGGTTTGATGTTATATGCATGTTGACACCTTTAAAACCCATGTTGATGCTAATGTTATGCAAGTTGAACCCATTGTATGTGTGATGAATCTTCCCTTTTAAGTATGTCATGTTAGCGAATTACGTGGGGAACGATGGGGTTAATATTCATGTTAATGAAATAGTGTGAAGTTGGTATGATTATGCATACCATAAAGTGGATGGACATAATTGAGTCAATTATGTACATCGTTAAATTTGTAATTAATTAGGGATAATTAATACAAATTATGGGGGTGATTAATTAGGTGTAATTAATCGACTAAGACACGAGGTTGGACCCTTTTGTAACATAAGACTGCCCGGAACCGACCGGCAAATCCAGCGGCTACAAATGATTGGCCCAATGTGAGAGGTCTTAGGCATAAACTAAATACGTGACAAGTGTAAAGACACGAGGTTAGACTCGGTTATGGCGTAAGGCTGCCCGGACCCGACCGGCAAATCCAGCTGCCATAAAAGATAGTCTAATGTGAGAGGTCTTTACAACGGTTACGTTCTTAATCAATTAAGAAACACTTAACCAGATAAGCATGTAGTGGGGCATGAGGGGTTAAGTGGGTGCCTTGGGTGGCATGTGGAAATCAAGTAAGTGCCTTGGGTGGCATGTGGAAATCTAGTGGGTTGCCTTGGGTGGCAATAGAAAATACGATTAGAATACTTAACCAAGTGGAAACATGTAATTAAACATGATTAAAGGGTTAAGTGGGATGCACTAGAAAAAGGGACAAGCTTAGGTGGGTAGCTTGTGGGGGCCCATTTCAACCAGTAACCCATATGTATCTTATTGGGCTCGACCCATGTCGACGACGGGACACGCGTACTGGGCTTGACTATAAGAGGCCAAAACGGGTTAGCGGTGGCAACGCAAGTCCAACGGGTTTCATATGCGTGTGTGGACCCGGGCTGGTAGGTAAGACGTTGTTGCATCGTGTAGGTATAAACCGTGCACCGTTGGTTGTATCGGGTTGCCACTTTGGGGAGTGATCCACCCCGCTGTGGGGCCAGCACGAGTATCTACGGTAGGGAGCCGATCGCTTGGGGAGTAGTGGGTACACCTAGTGGAGATAGGGGCAGACGGCACCTATGTAGTCAGCTAGGGGTACACGAAACTACTAGTTAAATTTTCTAAGTCCTTGGGTGGGATCAACCTTTAAGTAGGAATGACTGGTGTGGTGCAGTTAGTAATTACCCTTGGGTGGGTAGATACGTCTTTACCGTTATCTTAGTTCATCCTATGTCTAGTTGGCTGCTTAGTGTAGTCATTTATCCCCAGTCATCACCGTACCAAGTTTATATCATACCCTAATTACTTTAATGATTGTATTGTTTAAGTTATAGGGCTCACTCAGACTTATGTCTGACCCCGTTGTTTTTATCTTTTTCCCCCTCAGGTCCTCAGGTTGGGCCTAGCACTAGTGGGCTTTGATCAGATTTCTTTATCTATCTTTTGGAGCTTGGACGTTGATGTAAAGTCCAGCTTATCTTTTCTATTATGGCTATTAGTTATGTAGTGGGATTATGTACTTATGTTTTTATCAGGATGGATATTTGGTACTTGACTCTTTTATGGTGTTGTAACTAAACATGTTTACCTTCTGCTGCAATGAAATGATGTTTTAGATTTTCAAGTATTATTTATATCTGTCTTGTTGTAATTTTTCTGTTCTATATTCACTTAAAATACTCCACCGAAGTTAAGGCATTCCCTTAGTGAGTGACCTTAGCGGGTGTGGGGTGTTACAGATAATGTCGCAAAGTCTTAAGTGCGAATACTATAGCAGCCGACTCCAAATCTTGGGTAGGGTAGTTCCTCTCATGAACACTAAACTGTCTACTCCGGTAGCATACTACCCTTCCCTCTTGCATAAAGACGAAACCAAGCCCTGTACCGCATGCATCAGTGTACACTATGAACATGTTTCTCCCATCAGGCAATATCAATACTGGGGCTGTTGTCAGAGCCCTCTTCAACCGCTGAAAAGCATCATCACAATAAATACTCTAAGAAAAGGTCAGATTCTTCTTCGTTAGTCTGGTGAGTAGAGCTAATATATTTGCGAAGTCCTTGATAAACTTTCTATAATAGCCCGCCAATCCAAGAAAACTTCTTACCTCTGTTGCATTCTTTGGAACCTTCCAATCTTGAACTGCAAATGCTTTCGCGGGATCCACCGCTATCCCATCCTTGGAGACCACATGCCCAAGAAATCTTACCTTCTTTCTCCAAAAGTGACACTTAGAGAATTTCGCCTTAAGCTGGTATGCTCTGAGAGTCCTCAAGATCTCTACAAAATGAAGGGCATGCTCTTCCACACTCTTCGAGAAAATCAGGATGTCATCCACGAAGACCACCACGAACTTATTTAGAAACTCCCTAAACACCCTACTCATCAGGTCCATAAAATATGCGGGTGCATTCGTCAACCCAAACGACATGACTAGGCCCTCAAAGAAGCCATCTGGAGTTATGAAAGTGATCTTGTCTATACTGTCCTCAGCCACCCTCAGCCGATGAAATCCCATGGCTAGATCTAACTACGAGAAAACAGATGTGCCAACAAGCCAGTCAAACAGATCGTCAATCCCCGAGAGTGGGTGCCTATTCTTCTTGGTGAGCTTATTCAAATCCTTATAAACCACACATAAACCAAGTGAGCCATCCTCCTTAGTTGCGAAGATGACTGGGCACCCCATTTTGATATACTTCGCCTAATAAACCCCTTCTCAAGTAGCTCCCCTACTTGCTTGCTAAGCTCCCTCCTTTCCCTAGGAGCCATGTGGCGCACAGGCAATGTGACTGTCTTCGCATTATCCACCAAGTATATCCGAAAATCAATCTCACACCTCGGAGGTAAGCCTTGAACCGTATCAAAAACATACGGATATTCATAAACTATGGGTACATATAGCGAATTATCGGTAGAAGCATCAAGCGATCGTAGGAAACTAAGCATGACAGACCCCTTTGGGTCACAGGAAATCTCGAGAGTCCTCCCTTGGTAACTCATAAGTAAAACGACCCTCCTCTCACAGTCTAGGATGGCACCATACATGGCTAGCCAATACATTCCTAAAATCGGATCATAGCCCATAAAATCGAGCATATATGCGTCACACTCGAACTCGACGCCTAACACAGATATCCTCAAACCCCAACATATCATAGACAGATAAACTGCGCCCCCAATGGGGTTTGAGACGATACTGGGATAAAAAACAATACTAGTACTAAGGTGCAGAGACTCAGCCACAAAATCAGATATGAAAGAGTGAGAAGAGCCAGAATCAAAATTTGTCCTAACTGGTTGATCGGAAAGGGAAATCAAACCTTCAAAAGAAACTTCCCTATCTTTGTATGGTCCACTAGCCTCGAGAGCATGGACATGGCCTCCAGAAGATCCTGCCGTTTGCCCCCGTCCTTTCTCCTTTGGGCATTCCGTAGTTTAGTGTCCAACTTCATCATTGTTGAAACAAGCATCCATCCTCTTTCTGCAGTCCTTGACCAAATGAACCAAGCACCATGACATTTCTTCTTATTCTGAGCTTTGTCATTCTTTCCACCTTTCTTTTGCGCTTCTTTTTTGGGCCACACTTTCTTGTTTTGAGTTTCATTGGTCTTAACCTCTTTCTTCTCATCCTTACCCTTTTTGTGCATCAATGCCATATCAATTAGTCTATCAAAAGTTCCCCCATCGGTATATGAGACAATACCAATGCTTGGAGAATTTGATTTAATTACCCAGCAAACTTTAAAGCTTTCTTGTGCGGAGTATTCACTAGTTCCAGACCAAACCTCGCCAACTGATTGAACTTATTGACATACTCTTTAACAGACATACTTCCTTGCTTAAGTTCCAAGAATCTCTCCATCTGCGTGCTCTCTTCTGCCTAAGAAAGAAACTTCGTCTCGAACCTCTGTCGGAAATCAACCTAAGTATCAACTGGACACCTGCCTGCATCACCTCCCACCAAAACGAAGCCTCATTCTTAAGCTGCCATGCAGCCAACTGTATCTTCCTACGGTCGTCGACCTAAAAAGATCCAAACAAATTCTCTATCTCTCGCAGCCAATTCCATGCTTCCACAAAGCTTTCAGTTCCAAGGAATGGTTTTCCTCCCATAGCACAGAAGTTCATGCATATCTTAGAGAAATTATATACTCGCGGAGGTGGAAGAACAGCAGCTGCTGCTGGGGAAGGGGCCTCCTTGGCCTCCGGCAGGTGTCGTAGCCTCAAGATATCTACGGAACCAAGCCGGTATCGGAATGCCCTTAGGAAGATTCGGTTCCCCAGACATGCTGAAAAGAAAAGGAAAAGGGATTCAAATAGAGAATCATAAAGATACTTTATATGCCTTTGGGAAATAAGTTTTTCAAAAATAGACTTTTCTTTGAAAATACTTCATTTTTGAAAACAATTTTCAAAACTTTTATCTGAT
>JASFAX010003925.1:0-41015 GCA_030737875.1 Allium sativum
TTCATTCGTCGTTTACCGAGTTTTGAATTGCTTCATAACGTCGTATTATTACTTGGAATGGTTTTCGAACATATACTCGATCCCGGTCTTTCCAAGTAACAAGCGTGTTTAAAGCAGTAGCTATGGTTTACACAGGCTTTTCAATTCAAATCTCCGTCCAATAGTTATCAATTCATTTATGACACAAGATTTGAATTACTATAAATTTCATACATCTCGTTATCATCTTATCTCTTCTTTGAAATCAAAGATTATACCTTCGCTTCAATTTCTTACCTTTAATTCCTCCGAATCAAAGATTTGATTAAATCCCTAATTACCATATGAATTTCCACCATTCAATCTCATCGGACTTCAAGAATGATATCATTGAAAATACCACTCACGGCAAAACCCAGATCAATGGATATTGGACATAAGTTACTCAGAAATTGTATCTACTTATATTCGATATCAATTCTCATAATCAACGAACACCATAAGAGGAATATCAATATAATAATAATATCTTCCAAATTCCTCAAATAGTATACGTTTACACCACATAATTTCATATCAAATATCCGAAGATTATTTCTATCCAACTTATCTTAATCAATTTAGGAAACTTGTATCATAATTAAAAGATTTATCCAACTCTTTGACATTAGATCTGAATAAAAATATCATCAACTTATCCTCAATATTAACCTCCGTATCCAACTCATACTATAAGCGAATAACGATGAACTACCTTTTAAATTTCTCAAATAGTAAGAGTCATCATCTACTGAATTAATATTAAACATTGAGGATTTATTTCCCATCATATCCAATTATTCAAAATTGGAAAACTTATTTTACTATTTAAATAAATCAATTTAAATCACATATACAATATTTCGAATACTTCTAAACCTTTGAAAACATCCTACAAATCATTTAAAAATGATTTCTCATAGTATGGAAAATTGTTTACGGGTTAAAAACTTCAAAATAGATTGCTTTTAATGAAAGCGTTACAAGAACGTTTCAAAAGTGTAACAACCCGTAAAATCTGAACCAATTTAAAAATTTTAAATTGGCTATTTTAGTGAATTTTGAGTATTTAAAATAAATATTTTAAATAATAACAACGAAATGTATGGTTGAATCGATGTTGAAAATGAATAGAATTAATTTGAATTATAAACAAGGCCTAAAATGGCGCGGTAGTTTCGAAATTTGAATTCAAACTTTGACTGATTGTACCGGGTGCAAAACAAAACGGATTTGAGTGAAACCAAAAATATTTAAATCTATTAGTGAATACCTTTCTAACGAATCTTAAAAATCGGAGTTTCATAGCAGGAAGCAAAAGTTATGGCAAATGAATTTTCTGAAAGGTCGCTATGGAGTTTATATAGGCCGTGAAAATGGCCATTTTGCAAATGACCTCGGAATTCGACGAAACCACTTTTGTTGGATCCGGGATGTGAAGTTATTGCTAGGTTTCAAAATTCATAATTTTTGAAGCAAGTATGTGAGCGTGGCAAAGGAAAATGTGTTTGGTCGATTTCTATTAAATTGGGTCGACCATAAATGGGCCATTTTTCAAACGGTCTCAGAATTCGACGAAACTATTTTGTTGGTACCGTAGCATCAAAACATAGCTAGATTTATTTTTCTGGAATTTTTCGAATCAGTTTGTGCCCCTGGCAAATTGAAATGTACGTTCAAATTGAATATAAAATGTTTTGTACTTTAATTTGAAAAATAATCGACTGTAACAATCGAATTGGCCAACGAAACATATCCCATTGTGTCCGGGATAGGGGTATTTTGCTAGGGACGACATTCGTTGGGTTTGAACTGGTGTCCGTGTGGAATAACACTGTTTAAATTTTTTATAAACCATCGGCCAATGGAAAAATTCCTTTCATAATTTTAAAAATAAAAAAACCCTCGTTCTCTCCCTCACCCGACGGCGACTGAATAACCATCATTCCCGGCCATTTTCCCGTCAAACCACGCCTCGATAGACCCGGCCACAGTTGAACTTTTTGAAGAGCTCGACGCCCTCTTCAAATCCATACCTAGAGCACCACCCCTCATCGCTCCAATCGAGAGAATCACCTGGTCAAAGGTTCGGGTTTTGAACTGTCGCTGCCTCTGATATAGGCCACCAGACTGGACGCTGCACCCCTCGATAGGCGTGCCTCTCGGAGCTTGTCGACGCTGTGTGGGTCGATCAACCTCAAGCTGAACGGTTTGGATGAAAAGCCGTGACCTAGTTTCGAACCCAACCTGAGGTATAACGACTGTTATATATTAAACTGTTTTAATAGAACTTCTAAGCGCTACCATTTATGATTTTACTGTAAAAATAATATCTTTTTCATTTCTTGATGAAATTCAGTGAAATAAGAGACAGTGGACTCGTGTGGACGTCTTCTACATTCTAGAAGAGATCGCATATTTTTCTGAGCCTTTTGCTATTTTTGGTGTTGTGGAACCCAATATGAGATTTCTAATTTATAAACGATATGGAAAACAACGATGTATAAATTATATAGTCGATGTATGGGTTATATAAGCGTCGTACACCTCATGTATAAGCGTTGTATAAGTTGTATGTTCGATGTATAAGTTATATATGCGTTGTAAAAATTATATGTGCGTTGAAATGAATTGAAGTGAATTGAAATATATTTATAAACGAATATATATATATATACACTCCCCTCGTCCATAGACCATGGACGATATTTATTGGTTGTGATTGGTGTGAAAATTGGTTGATAGCGAATGGTTGATTAGAATTGTTTGTGGTTGAAATTGATTGATTGTGGTTGAAAAATACTCATCTGTGGTTGAAAACAAAATTAGAATAGATTGTGGAAATGAAAATAAAACATGCCGCCTACGTGCGAACTAGATGCATGAATCCCCATTGTCAAAAACTGCAAGGTTTTAAGGTAGAGCGAGGAGCCGTATTTTGATACGGTCCCGGTTTTAACTACCATGCCGTTATGCTGCCGAAATTTTCAATAATATTCATGTGTTAGACTTATTTTCATGTGTTAAAACTATATTCATGTGTTGAATGAAGTCCAAAATGTGCTTTTGTATGAATCAAGCTTAGTGCTTCATATATTATATGTTGCAATCGGAAATCAGTGAGATTGAAATACTGGTTTATGGCAAACAATGGTACTATTTGTTTATGGAGGTTTTTTATATTTGTATGTTATAGTAATGTACTCAAATCCCCCTTATATTTGGTTTATGGCAAATAATGTATGATAAGCATGGCTAAAATTACAACTGTGAGACAATCGTTTACATTATGTTAAAATTAAAATTAAAGATCTATTATCAGTATCTTTTGTCTTAAGAATGAAAGCAATTCGAAGTCTAACTTCTCAAAATTCCGAGCACTCTAGTTTAATAGTACTTAAAATCTAGTTTACAAAATTAGATTTGTAATTGAATCCATTCTCATGAGAAAGTTAAGAAACATAAATATTATTTGATTTATACGACCAACAATTTTACAAATTTCATCAGTACTAACATCATTCAGAGAACAAACGATAAATAAAAATTATTAGGCATACCTGGAAGATGGTTGTCAACAATTGTAGAAATAAGGTATTTCAGAATAGGAAGGATGGAAAAAATTATCGCACAAACCAATACAAAGAAGAAATCAATACAGATGAATATTAAGTGATTCGAGGGTACCTATCACTGTTGTTATCAAAGTATTAAATTCAGGGATTTTAGATCAAGGTGAGGAGTAGGGAGAAGAAGAGAAACAAAGTGGAGGATCCTGAAATTTTACTTTAAGATAATTGAAGAACTTACGGTAAAAGGACAGACGATAGAGCGGGTATATTATGGAGCACAGTAGAGAAGTGGAGCAAGGCGGGATAACTGGTGAACGGTTTAGGGAGTATTAGGGAAAATCATGAAATTGTTGTCCATCGGCGTGTTGAAGGGTACAACGGTGGAAGTGAAGTCGGTGGGAAGCAGTTAAGGGGGTGAGTACGTCGACCGGGAATAGCTAAGGAACGGCTATTTACAGTGGGAAAAACAGGAAAAAAGGAGGAAGGGAAAAGGGAGCGGTGAGTAAAACGGCGTAATATTTGTGGAAGTGACATGTGTACCATGGTTCTTCAATAGATTTTAACTTTAAAATCAAGTTATATGTTGCTTGTAAACTTAGTGGGTTTCTACTCTGGTTCACCAGACTGATCCGATGTTTGAAATGCTCGGGTTAGGCCGGGTTTTATAGGTTCAGGTTATTGGATACTTCAAAATTCAGAAGATGTGCTAGAGGAGTTCATACATATTAATACTTATCCCGCTCGGTGTTGTATATGAGGACAGATTATTATAACTATGCAGATGTATTGATGTACTCTGATGATTGTAAATATCCATTTCAAGCTCTAAATAATTTTATTTATATATTATAGTTTGTTCCGCTGCGATGTGAGACTAGTTATGTATGTTATGTTTTCTTCTTCTATTCTAATGTTTCTTTCTTATCTTCTTCTCATTCTCTAAATTATTTCTATTGGCATCTGGGTTTCCAGTACAAATGTGGGATGACTGGTGTTGTTTTGTCAGCACAAAACGTACCGGAAATTTGGGTAGTCACAAGGAATATATGCAGGACACAAGGGTGCATGAAAGCTTGATGGTAATGCAACAACTCAACTGCAGCAACAAACACAAGCCACAACACAGGCGAATTCAAGTTTTCTAGCACACATGAATATACTTGTGCATGCATGTGAGTATAGACAGAGACACGTACATGTCAAGCCACATTGACACAAAGACAAGAATACACATACTTAGAAATGAATGCAACAATGTTGATATGTATATACATACACAATTGTATGTATATATATATGTGTGTGTGTGTGTGTAATGGACATGCAAAAATTCTCATGACAAACTCAAGACTATAAACAATGCCAAGAAACCAAATGGTTCAGGATAGAAAGCAGCTCAAAGACACATGTCAATGGGTGGAAAACACACAATGCCAAATCATTTGATGCCAAGTGACCAATACAAACATTTATATATACACTTGTTTATATATATATATATATATATATATATATATATATATATATATATATTTACATAGGCCAGTATAAAACAAAGTTTGCAAATGTTACGATTGGCAATAGTTTCGAATGTGCAATTAGGGCAAACATTAAAACTGGCATGTGAGACAAAGGATTTTATTTTGTATTTTTGGTAACTGGATTGTGAAAATCTTTCTAAAAATCCCAAAAATCATTTTTGGATTAAAACCGTTCCAATGGCTTTCAGAAGTCAAACATGAAACACTCACAAGACATATCATCATGCAAGAAACATGGAAAAGAATTAATTGGCATATCTCAGAAAGATCATTAATATGTTTCCATAAATGTATACATATATGGAAAATTATTTCCAGAATTCACTGTTCGATATTTGGCAATAAATCAAGTCATGGATTTCTGAAATCACCTAAACAATTAAGAAAATATCAATTGCATTTTTCGGTAAGATATCAATTCGAGTTACAATATGTTTCCAGATTTCGATAATTTCAAGAACAAATGGGGGATCATTTAGGCAAGAAATAAGTTCAACTTTCCAGAAATCATCAGAGGATACAAGACAATCAGTCAACAATCGCGCAAGTTATTCAAAGATGTGGAAATCATTTTTAATCAAGGAAACAAATGGGGAAACAGGAAACAAATCAGGATCAAATCATTCGTGAAATCAGAGATTTTACAGGGTTTCACAATCCTATATATATATCACACCAATTTCACCATTGATAGCATCGAAGACAACAAGCCACGAATTCGAGAGCAAAAATAAAATCAGATATACTTGCAATTGTTTTCGATCAAAATCCCAAGCCGCTTGACAAGGATAATAAAGAAATTGGAGCTTCAAGAACAAATTTTAGATCAAATGGGAACACTGTGATTGGGGAATTGAAAAAAACCTAATTTGGATCGGCCAACATTAAAGGGAATAGAGGAAGCACAAATTCCTTTGAAAATTCAAAATATATAAAAGAAAAGAGGGGTCAGCCAACTTTATTTAGAAATGGGGTTTTCTATTTTTTATATTGTTTTTGTTTTTTTATTTGAAATCTTTCAAACAGTTTTCTAGTTGTCTATAAAACTAGGGGTTTTCTAGTTTGTCTGTTAAACTAGTAGTTTACTATTTATAGGTTTTATAGCTAGGGTTTACGAATTGAGGGTTGTAATTCAGGGAAAATCTGATCTTGGGGATAAAGGATCATTCCTGGGTTTTGAGCATAGGATTAGAGCAGGAGCAGGGTTTCGAGTTTATAGGGTTTTGTAAGCGGGATTTGTTTTAGTACCTAGTAGAAATCTTGGGGATGCAACAATAGAAAGGGTTTGCCGAACCTGGGTAGAAACTGTGTTATTTATTTCCTGAATTTATTTACTCTACTGAAATATGCGCTGTGTTAACTTTAGTATCCTATAAAATTCCAATAAACCTTATTCACCCCCCTCTAGGGTTAATCTAGATCCAACAGAACTAACACGTCAATAGTCAAAAAGCAATATCATTGATAGTTGGGTTTTTAACTATCCAGTCACAATAGTACAACCAAGTACATTAGTAGCTCAGTCCCCTTTTCAATTAAATCCATTCATTAAAATCACTTTATCGATTCTTAAAAATCGATTTTGATATATTTATCTCAACAAATCTCATTTGTTTTTGTTACTTTGGAAACAATACCTAACCCTTATACCTTTCAGAATAAGCTTATTCTCCAAAATACCTCTTTATTTCCTTTACCTCGAAATATCGCCATATATTCTTAGAATCCCTTTTAATTTCCTTTACTTTGGAATTATTGCTATGCATACTCAACAGTTGGAATAGAATTTATTACCCAAACTTATATGGCAAAAACAATGTAATCGAAGCATTGTTCAATATATAAACCCAAACGATTTTATTTAACTTCAAAACTTTGCCGATTAAAGTTTTAAAACTTTACTTAAGGAAATAAAATTCAAGTTCCATATCTATTTTGTTTCCAAACCATTATAACCTCTTATTTTCATTTCCTCAAAGTTATAGCCATTTACTTATATTCTTCGAATAATTATATTCCCAAAACAAGGCTATTTTCTTTACTTAGAAAATAGAGCTATATACTTAGTCGAGTGGTATAAGTATAATCACACTACAAACCTGGGCCAACAATGTTAAGTGATACATTGTTTATGACAAAACATAATAGTTTTTAAATCTCTCAAACTTTGCAATTTAACGTTGCAATTTTTGTATGGAAATAATAAATTATTTCCAATATCTTTACCATTACAAACTAATATCATCCTCAGGTAATCCTGAAGTCGTTCAAATTGGGATACTTTATTTATCTCTCAGACCTTGATTCGACAACGTTCTTATCTTAAGATAGATGAAAATTTATCACTCTAAAACTAATGTTAGTTATAATATAACACAATCACATTTATTATTCTATTTAAAACATGGTTTGATAACCCATTCTTATTTTTAAAATCACTTTTCAAATATAACTACTGTTACTTTATTCGTTGATTAAATAAAGTCTTACTAAAACATTACCTTTTAACTTTAAATTTCTTTTACAAAAATTGTTTTATAACTCGGATTTTATTACAAAATTCCATTACCAAATCCATTACCATATCTAATTACAAAATCTTTCTTTCGCATGTTTGAAAATCCCTTTTTTCCATTAAATTTATTTGACTTGATTTCATTGTTAATTAAGCACTTATCTAAACACATCACATTTACTTTACATCCTTTTTTGTAAACTTTAGTTTATAAAAATTTGATTTATTATCGAATCCCTTCATAAACCCATATCCGGTCAACTTCAAATTTATTACTTTCTTAATTGAATTCCAATTAAAAGGTAATCACTTCAATTATTATTAATTAAAATATAATTAACTTCACCATTTACTAAAATGAACATTGTTTATTTCATTATTAACTAAAAATAATATAGTTCATCTCTTTTAGAAAGTCATCAAAATAATAACTTACTTAATTAATGATTGCCAACTCGATACTTAACTTTAAACACCATTAGTTAAAAGGTAAATTAATTTTCATGAACATTCGTTAATTTAAAGAAACATATTCATGAAAATTATTTCCATTAGAATAATTGGAATAAATTAATCTAATAAGCAATTGTAATTAAAACCGTTGACTTTGTCAACTTGAAAACATCAATTAACTTGTTTACTGATTACAATTAATCCTTCATCGTTAAATTAATTAATAATATAATTAATTTAATATAATCCCACATAATTGTATTTCTCAAAATATTTATTCAAAAACATTAGCCTTCGGTTAATATCTGACTTACTTACTTGTAAGACTTATTGGAAACGTAAGGGATTACTACATAATCATTTGTAATTACTTTATAAAAACAAATTATAAATATTTCTTTATTTATAAATACCTTTACATTATATAAAATAAAATTTAAAACTTTGTGTAATGACCCGGAAAATCTGAACCAATTTAAAATTTTTAAATTGGCTAAAATAATGGATTTTAAATATTTAAAATAAATATTTTAAATAGTAGCAATGAAAAGTGAGTTTGAATCGACGTTTGAAAACGAATATAATTAATTCTAATTATAAACAAGGCCTGAAATGGCGCTGTAGTTTCAAAATTTGAATTCAAACTTTGACTGACTGTACCGGGTGCAAATCAAAACGGATTTGAGTGAAACCAAAAATATTTAAATCTGTTAGTGAATACCTTTCTATCGAATCTGAAAAATCGAAGTTTCATAGCGGGATGCAAAAGTTATGGCCAAATGAATTTTCAGAAAGGTCGCTATGGAATTTATATAGCCCATGAAATTGGCCATTTTGCAAACGACCTCGGAATTCGATGAAACCACTTTTGTTGGATCCGGGATGTGAAGTTATTGCTAGGTTTCAAATTTCATAATTTTTGAAGCTAGTATGTGAGCATGGCAAAGGAAAAGTGGTTTGGTCAATTACAATTAAATTGGATCGACCAGAAAAGGGCCATTTTGCAAACGATCATAGAATTCGACGAAATCAGTTTTGTTGGGACCGTATCGTCAAAACATAGCTAGATTTATTTTTCGGGAATTTTTAGAATCAGTATGTGGCCGCGGCAAATTGAAATGTACGTTCAAATTAAATATTGAATGTTTTTTATTTTAATTTGAATGAAAACTGACTGAAACAGTCGAATGGGCCTTCGAAATATATCCCATTGTGTTCGGAATGGGGGTATTTAGCTAGGGACGAAAGTCGTTGGGTCTGGATTGGGGTTCGTGTGTGAAAGAGGGTATTTTTGGATTTTTAAATTTTATAAATAAATAAAAAATCCCAGCCAATCACATTCTTCCTTCTCCCCCGACAAAACCCGCTTCTTCTTCAAACCAACGGCGGAAGAGAACGCGCACCTTCTCTCCTCTTTCTCTCCTTCTACGCACCAAATCAGACCCCTTTCCAGTGGAAGAAATTGTAGTACTTTCTCTCATCTCCAAATCCATACAAACCTGGTCTTCTCTAGTGGAGTATTTGCTGAGATCCATCACTCCAAAGTCTGGAACTTCACCTCGCCGCTGCCACTTGGATTCACCGCCGCACTCGACCAAACCACCGTCGATCCACGCGCCGGCCAGAGCTCCTCGACGTGGTCAACTCTGATCTGCACCACGTGCTAAGGATTTGGCGAAAATTGAAAACCCTTATTTGAACCAGTTGCTGCGAGGTGCGGTTTTATATTTTAAACCATTTATTACAGTATAAAACCGTTGCAAAATTGATTAATCGTATAAAAATCATATCTTTTTCGTTTCTTGTCGAAATCCAGTGAAACAAGAGACAGTGGACTCATGTGGACGTCTTCTACATTCTAGAAGAGACCGCATATTTTTCTGAGCCTTCTGCTATTTTTGGTGGAGTGGAACCCAAGGTGAGATTTCTAATTTATAAACGATATGGAAAACGACGATGTATAAATTATATAGTCGATGTATGAGTTATATAAGCGTTGTACACCTCTTGTATAAGCGTTGTATAAGTTGTATGTTCGATGTATAAGTTGTATATGCATTGTAAAAATTATATATGTGTTGAAATAGAAGTGAAATGCTATATATATACATATATATATACGCCCCTCGTCCACAAACCATGGACGATATTTATTGGTTGTGATTGGTGTGAAAATTTATTGATAGCGAATGGTTGATTGAAATTGTTTGTGATTGGAATTGATTGATTGTGGTTGAAAAATACCCATTTGTGGTTGAGAAATATTTGGTTGAAACCACATAGGATTAGTTTGTGGAAATGAAAAATATATACATGCCGCCTGTGTGCGAACTAGATGCATGATTCCCCATTGTCAAAAACCGCGAGGTTTTAAGGTAGAGCGAGGAGTCGTACTAGGGACGGTCCCGGTTTTAACTACCCTGTCATTATGCTGCCGAAATTTTGAATAATATTCATGTGTTTGAATTATTTTCATTTGTTGAAACAATATTTATTCGTTGAATAGAAAACCTTCATGTGTTGAGTCGATATTCATTCATTGGATAAAAATTCATGTGTTGAATGGTATTCTTGTTTTAAATATAAAAATCACATTTTTATCTATATATATAAACTATAGAAAACCTTCATGTGTTGAATCGATATTCATTCGTTGAATTGAAATTCATGTGTTGAATGGTATTCGTGTTTTAAATATAAAAAGCACCTTTTTATCTATATATAGAAACTATAGAAAACCTTCATGTGTTGAATCGATATTCATTCGTTGAATTTAAATTCATGTGTTGAATGGTATTCATGTTTTAAATATAAAAATCACCTTTTTATCTATATATAGAAACTATAGAAAACCTTCATGTGTTGAATCGATATTCATTCGTTGAATTGAAATTCATGTGTTGAATGGTATTCGTGTTTTAAATATAAAAATCACCTTTTTATCGATATATATATAAACTATAGAAAACCTTCATGTGTTGAATCGAAATTCATTCGTTGAATTGAAATTCATGTGTTGAATGGTATTCATATTTTGAAAGAAAGTGTTTTATAATGAAAATCTGATTTTTTTATCATCGATATGAACTATATAAAATGATCTCGTTTTGAAATAAATTGTTTTATAATAAAAATCATACTTTTATTACCTATATGAACTATATAAAATAATAGTGTTTTGAAATGAATTATTTTACAATAAAAATCACATTTTTATTATATAAATGAATTGTTAAAAATAGTGAAGTGTTGAAATAGAAGATAGTTAGATAAAAATATCATTTTTATCAAATGTATGAAAAGAATATAGTTTTTGAAATCGAAGAATCGATATATATATATATAAATAGAATTGAAATATATCGAATAACGATGCTGCAGTTCGTATTTTGAAACCGTGATTTCAAACGATTATACCGAGAGATCCGACCATCGGATTTTCCCAAAACCGCAACCGTTGGGTTCGCTTTGGAAAAATCTTTCCAACGGCACCAACTTTGTAAAAATCCAACGGTTGGATTGTCTGGAATGTTAAATACAAATCTGAAGAAAAACAGCGCCAGAATCGATTATATATATATATAATTATATTTAATCGAATAACGACGCTGCAGTTCGTATTTTGAAATCGAAACTTCAAACGATTATACCGGGAGATCCGACCGTCGGATTTTCCCGAAACTGGAACCGTTGGATTCGTTTTGAAAAGATCTTTTTAATGATGTAAATTTTGTGAAGATCAACGGTTAGATTTTCAGATATGTGTAAATCAAATCTGGAGAAAAACATCGCCACGGCCGCGTTATGGCCCGAAGCGTCGTTTTGAATAAATTGGCTATTTTAAAATAAATAAAAATTGCGATAAATCGTTATAAAATATTATAAACGATATGGATGTGAAATTTAGAAATTAACTGAAGGTTGGCTAAGTCGAATGGTTTCTTGGGTATTGATCTGATGTTGGTTTCGGCCTTCGGGGTTAATATTTGGGAAATCGCTCTCTTACTGATTGACGGTTAGCGACTAATGAATTGAAATGATGCGTATGTGTATTTGTGTTGCACTTGTTTATCATATACGTGAGTTGCTTAGAAAGACCGGGTATATCCCATTCTGAATAACTGAATCGACGATAAGAAATCGAAGATGAAGACGGTGGTCGAAGACCGAAGATCTTCACCTCGTTTGGATGGTAACCGAGGTCCTGATTGGGAGGCATCCCGAAATATGGATAATGAGTGGTGATCGTCTAGACGTACGTGGTGATCGATGGGTTTGCGAGGTATATAGTGCCTCCGGTTTCGTTCAGACCCAGAACGGACTTGCAAGTGGACAGTGTGTCTGACATTGGAATTTATTCTGTGTGATTGATAGCCATCTGTTGCACGGTGTGAATTGCCTATGTGGCATGCTAAGATGCAGTGATCAGGGCTTCTGTTGAAAAGCAAAGTCTTATGGTGATGATCAAAGCACCGTCTGTGTAGCGTAGCTTTGTGTATAACGTGAATTCGCGAACCTCACACTCCGGTATGAACCAGAAACGGGAGAGGACATCAGGGAGGGCTTGCATTTCTTTCTAGATAGGAGTTGTGTCAGTGTTTTTACACGGCCTGACATTTTACTTATGTGGTTGTTACTGTTGCGAGGCGCCTCGGTTAGATCGGACGATCCGGGTGCGATGGAGTCATTTGTTGGCTCATTTGCGCCCCATAGAGACGTATTGCTCAGGCATTTTAATCCACATCGGTGGACCGGCCTTGACAATCCAAGGGTCACTCGAGCTCTGATCCTGAGACATGGTAGGTTAGATTGTCTCGAAGTCGGTAAGGACTATCTTTTGCCTTGGTTCCTGACGAAAATCCAATTTCGAAATACGTGATTGTGCGGTTTTGATTGTATATATATATGGCGACATGATATATGGTACCCATGCCGTCTATGATTGATAGTTATGATGGAAATTGTTTTTGAAACATATAAACACTAGTAATAATATCAAATGCTTTTGTTTTAGTCGTATCAAGCATATTTTGGCCATTATAAGGTAAAGCTCTATCCTTCGGTTTGCGTTGCATTGTATGATGGGAACTGAGTCTTATAATGGCTTCATTTTTATAAAAAGCAATGCGATGTTTAAAAGAAAGATTTGTTTTTAAAGCACTGGCAATCCAGTGGAGTAAACCCGTTCCACGAAAGTGGCGTGGTCCTGTGATTGGCCATATTATAAATGTGTTGAGTAGATTTCTCATACCAGTCCCATGACTGACTCGTAGTTTGTTTCACTTTCAAACTCGGGTTCCCCATTTTTCTACACAGGCAGCCTTGTATTCAGGTTTAGCTGGTTCTTTCTGGATAGCTGGAGCTGAAGATGGATTCTATTATTTATCTCTTTTTATGTTGTTCAGCTCCTATTGTACATATTATGATTGTTTTCCACTGTAGACATTTATGTATAGCTGAACTGTATTTGTACTAAGTATGATCCTGTATACTGTGTAACTCTGATGATTACGTTTATCCAGTATTCTATTGTGCATTATCTGGTGTATTTATTTATTTCTGTTCTGCTATTATCTGTTTCTGTGTTATATTCCAAAGATTACCCTTGCCGCCGTAAGTACGGGGTTTGGGGTCGTCACAACGTGATATCAGTGCTTTGGTTAAGCTTAGTTCTGGAATATAACATATAACGAACTCGTCAGAAATAGAACCAGTAGTGTTCTAGGACGGGTAACTCTATACAGATAGGATCAGTAATATCCTAGTATGAGTAAAGCAGAATGAAATAACACCTCGATAGGTACATTTACATTTGAAGTATATGTTTCTATGTTTTAAAATATCTTTTCTGTGACCTGACACTTGATCTGCTATTTGCAGAAGTACTAGAAAAATGAGTGTCAGAAACAGAAGGAATGCAGAACCGGATATTGAGGCCCTATTAATCAAGTATCGAAATATGGGTGGAATACCGTTCTCTGGTGAAGAATCTATTATGAAGACACAGGCTTGGATTCGTTCTGCTGAAAAGATCTTTGAGGGTTTAAAGCTGAGGGATGACCAGAAAAGATTACTGGCATCCTGGGCACTCAAAGATGAAGCTTTGTTCTAGTGGGATTCGGTTATAGAGAATAATCCAGAAGGTGATATCACCTGGGATAGATTCAAAGTGATTTTCCTGGAAAGATTTACTCCTCCCGAAGGGACTGAGCGACTATGTGATGAATTTTCTTATTTGATACAAGGAGATATGACTATCCCAGAATATCATAAGAAATTTAACAAACTTTCTCACTTTGCTCCCCATCTAATTCAAAATACGAAGAGAAAGAATCTGAGATTTATTTACGGGCTTCAAAGGAAATACCAGAATAAAGTAATGGGGCATGTGAAGCTTCCTTTTTCAGAAATGATTTATATGGCTTATCAGTATGAAGATCTCCATAAGAAAGGCATGTTGCGAGACGAAGAAGAAATCAGTTCTAGCAGCAAAAGAAAATTTGAAGCTGATAGCCCAGAGACAAGTGTGCAGCCTGAGGCCAGTACGAAGGCTAAAGTCATAAAGAGGACAAAGATCAATCAGAAAAAGGTAAAGACAGTCGTATGCCTAAATTGTGATCAGCAAGGGCATTCGATGAGAAACTGTAGATCTTCGAACAGACGAAAGAGTGATGGGTCTAAATCCGGGAAGAAGTTTCAAGAGAATAGGGAGTGCAAACAGTTCCATAAGGCTGGTCATCTTGCAAAGATTACCCGCTCTTAAACAAGCCTGAAATAGTTCAAGTGAATGAAGTAGCAGAAACTTCTGATCCCTCAGCTAATCAGGGAAGATCAGAAGTTTTAGAAGGCACGCTTTATGTCAAAAACATTCCAGTTAAAGTATTGTTTGACACAGGCGCATCGCGAAGCTTTATTGCAAAGAATGCTGTTAAGAAACTGGATCTGAATTTGAAGAAGCTCAAAGAACCAATGACTGTCCAAAATCCGGTTGGGGGTTCCATAGATCTCAGTTGGGTCTGTGGGGTACCTGTCTCTTTTTCCTGCAATAAATTCCCTACCATCTCCATCGTCATGAATTTTAAGGAGTTTGATCTTATATTGGGGTTGGATTGGCTAACCAAATATGAAGCTGAGGTTAGATGCACCGAGAGGGTTGTTAGGGCAAAGATTAAATCAGGTGATTATATAACTATTCCCTGTGAAGGTCAGAATTCTAATAGAAAAGACTTCTGGGCAGCTCTCGATGTTTCTCCAGCCCAAATAGAAAATATCCCTGAAGTCACAGAAAATATTCCCGACTTAGTGAAAGATATTCATGTCGTCAAGAATTATGCAGATGTGTTTGAAGAAGTTGTTCGCTTGCCTCCGCAGAGAGAAATAGATTTCAAGATTGCTTTGATTCCAAATGCGAGGCCGGTAGTTCACGCTATTCGAAGAATGCCCTTGAAAGAGAAAGAGGAATTAGACAATCAAACACGACAGCTCGTATGGAAGGGTCTGATCCGGCCTAGTTTCTCTGATTGGGGTGCAATAGTGGTGTTTGTCCTAAAATCTGACGGTACTCTACGGCTATGTGTGGATTATCGAGATTTGAACAAACATACAATAAAGAAGAAATATCCATTACCGCGAATCGATGATTTATTGGATCGTCTGAATGGAGCACAAGTATTTTCATGAATGGACCTAGCTACAGGTTTCCATCAGCTTCGTATCGCCGAGGAGTGTGTTCCTTTGACAGCATTCAGGGGTCCAGATTTATTCTACGAGTGGTTAGTAATGCCGTTCGGCTTATGTAACGCTCCAGCTTACTTCGTCGATCTGATGAATAGAGTGTTCAGAGGGGTTTTGAATAAAAATTTTCTGGTTTTCATTGACGATATTCTAATCTTCTCTAAATCAAAGGCCGCACATGAAAAGCATTTGGAACAGGTTCTGGAAATCCTCAGAAGGAATGTATTAAAAGCCAAACTATCCAAATGTATATTCTGGCAAGATGAGGTAAAATTTCTGGGCCATGTCATATCAAAAGAAGGAATTGCTGTAGATCCAAGTAAAATCACAGCTATTCAGAATTGGAAATAGCCCAGTACTCCTACAGAAGTCCGCAGTTTTCTCGGATTGGCTAGTTATTACCGGAAGTTCGTTAAAAACTTTTCAAAGATATCTGGTCACTTAACGAAGCTTACAAAAAAGCACTCTAAATTCAAATGGACTCCAGAAAGTGAAGAGGCTTTTGAAGAGATAAAGTTAAGATTAACAACTGCTCCAGTGTTAACCATCATCGATGGCAACGAGGATTTAAAAGTCTGGACAGACGCTTCTAGAGAAGGCCTTGGCACAGTGTTAATGCAAAGAGGTCAAGTGATCGCTTATGCTAGCCGTCAGTTGAAGCCGCACGAGAAAAACTACGTCACTCATGATCTTGAGTTATTGGCTATAGTATTCGCTTTGAAAATCTGGAGACATTATCTTCTGGGTGAGAGATTTGAATTGTTTACAGATCACCAGTCGTTAAAGTATCTGTTCACCCAGAAAGACTTGAATCTGAGGCAACAACGTTGGCTAGAGTTTCTGGCAGCATATGACTTTGAAATTATATACACTCCAGGGAAAGCCAATGTCGTGGCAGATGCGTTAAGCCAAAAGAATGAAATGATCGCCAGTTTTATTATCACGACTTCATTGATAGATAAAATATCGCCAGTTTTATTATCAGGCATTTTAATCCACATCGGTGGACCGGCCCTGACGATCCAAGGGTCACTCGAACTATGATCCCGAGACATGGTAGGCTAGATTGTCTCGAAGTTGGTAAGGAATATCTTTTGCCTTGGTTCCTGACGGAAATCCAATTTCCAAATACGTGACTGTGTGGTTTTGATTGTATATATATATATATATATAGCGACATGATATATGGTACCCATGCCGTCTATAATTGATAGTTATGATGGAAATTGTTTTTGAAACATATAAACACTAGTAATAATATCAAATGCTTTTGTTTTATTCGTACCAAGCATATTTTGGCCATTATAAGGTAAAGCTCTATCCTCGGTTTGCGTTGCATTGTGTGATGGGAACTAAGTCTTATAATGGCTTCATTTTTATAAAAAGCATTGCGATGTTTAAAAGAAAGATATGTTTTTAAAGCACTGGCAATCCAATGGAGTAAACCCGTTCCACAAAAGTGGCGTGGTCCTGTGATTGGCCATATTATAAATGTGTTGAGTAGATTTCTCATACCAGTCCCATGACTGACTCGTAGTTTGTTTCACTTTCAAACTCGGGTGCCCCCTTTTTCTACATGGGCAGCCTTGTATTCAGGTTTAGCTGGTTCTTTCTGGATAGCTGGAGCTGAAGATGGATTCTATTATTTATCTCTTTTTATGTTGTTCAGCTCCTATTGTACATATTATGTTTGTTTTCCGCTGTAGACATTTATGTATAGCTGAACTGTATTTGTACTAAGTATGATCCTGTATACTGTGTAACTCTGATGATTACGTTTATCCAGTATTCTATTGTGCATTATCTGGTGTATTTATTTATTTTTGTTATGCTATTATCTGTTTCTGTGTTATATTCCAAAGATTACCCTTGCCGCCGTAAGTACGGGGTTTGGGGTCGTCACACTTTGCTCTAGTTATAAAATTAAATTTTATAACTTTTATTACGTCAATTCGCCTAAAGGCAAATCAACGTTTTAAAAAGATGGATTTTTATGTCATATGCTGCCATTCACTTAATTAATACTGTCTTCTGATTATACCACATCAACGTTGAAATTCAATTCAACAACCAACATCCTTCCTAAGGATTAATCATCTCTAACAAGCACGCTCCCTCAAAAATGGTCGTTATCTTTGCTTCTTTGAGTTTACAGCCCGTCCTTCCTCCTCCAAATCCGCCTCTCTCTGCACCTCCCCCCAAACCGCCAAATCCACCTCCGGCAACTGCCGCTTCGTCCTACTCAGGCTCAAACCCGAATGTCACAAATTCGACCCTAAGCCAACGCATTTGGACATCATTGTTTAATCGACTCCCTCAAAATGTAATCAAGTATGAACCAGTTGAAAGAAAACCCAGCTTCAATGGTAAATCTATGAAATACACTGATGAGATATTAAAAGCTAGAGAAAAAGTATGGCTTGATACTCTGGTTGGATTCTTCCTCGATCAGCCATTATCTTACATGACAGTCATCAACAAGCTGGAAACGATATAGAGGCTCAAAGGCTTTGTAAGAACTAAATTTGATGGTAAAATTTTTCTTTTTCAACTATCTAATGAAGAAGATAGGCACAAAATTTTAAGCTCTAACCTTATTATCATCAAGAACAAGCTCTTTATCATTGAACCAATCGATACAAAGATCAGTAACGTTTGTGGAATGGTAAAATCCATGCCAATGTGGGTTCAATTTCATAATATTCCTATATTTACTTGGTCACACCCTGGAATTAATTAGTTATCATGTAGACTAGGCAAAAAGATATGTACGGATGAGATGACGGAAAGAATTGAGCGAATAGAATACGCCAGGTGTTTGATAGATATGAATCCAATGCAACAACTAGTTGAAGAATTTGAGGTGGACTGTCCAGGTGGAGGCACACAGATGATTAAGTTGTTTATTTCTTGAAGCCGCACGTCTGTACAGCATGCAAAGTATTTGGACATAACACTGATGTATGTGAAAAAAAGGAGAAAAGCAAAAAGGAAAATCTGCCCAAGGCAAAAGGAGATAACCCAGAAGCAAGAAAAGAATCAGCAAGAAATGGACATGTTACTGCACAACAACCATAGAAAAGCTATCCCCAAATGAGAAGAGGCACTTACATAGGCAGAAATGAAATGGTGAAACCAGTACAAAAGCGACAGAAAGTGGGTAAAAACAAGTTAAGCACCACTGTGTTTAAACGTGTTGTTAAAGACAGAGTAGCGGAAGTAGGAAAGGACAACGTAGAATGTATGAAACATGTGGAAGTTCGTAACAAAGTTATGGAAGCTGATAATAACCATGGTTCGAAAATCCGCCCGGCACGCCGGAATTCCGACCATTCCGGTCCGGTTCCGGCGATGACGGGGCCGAGATTTCAGTTAAATTTTTTCCGGTATTAAAGCTGTAAAATAAGTCGATTTGAAACCCTAAATACTTGAGGTGAGATGAGAAAGACGAAGAAAGGGCTTGGTGTAAAGAAAGAGACAAGAGAGGAAGACCAGAGCGCGAGAGAAAAAGAAGCGGCGGCTGGGTTCTAAGATTTAGGTTTTGAACTTTGAAGCAGGGCTGCTTTGGCGAAGGCCATGCTTGTTGGGCCCTTTCTTCTGTTTCGTACTAATGCTGCTCGAGTAATATGTTAATTAAATTGCTGTTTGGGCTTCTTGCTCAGTGTTTATTTAATAAGGCTTTCAATATTTTGTTTTGTAGAGCCCTGCTAATGCTCAAATAGAGTAAAAAATACCGGAATTTGCAAATCGGAATTCGAACGGAATTTCCGGAATTACCGAAACGAAACCGAAATATCAAAAAATTTCAATTACCGAAACGGAAACGGAAAACGGAACTTCGAACCTTGATAATAACAATATGAATTGCATGAAACAGTTGAATGAGTGAAAATCCAGCACAAAAAGACAACGAAAAATTGAATCATATGGAACAGGAGAAAGAATGTGAACAAACGCAGGAAAATACCACTCTTGAAGAAGGAGAGATTGAATATGATGGTGAAGCACAACAAGAAATGATTCGGGTATTTGAGATGATAAATGAAAGAAACAAAGATTATGCGAACCATTGTTCAGAGCTCAACATCCAAAATACTATTGCTACTCTCGAGATAGCATAACTTAATTCAACAGCTAGCAACATTGCTCTTGAGTCTATAAATCTATGTCCAACTACCCCATTTGAACTAACCTCCTGTTGTGATGTAGATAATAATATACAGGAGATACTAAATGTTGATGATAGTGCCCAAAATCTCAAAGTAAAGAAGTGAATGACATGATTGAGCACTCAGATAGTTATAATAAATGCTGATGATAGTGCCCAAAAATCTCAAAGTAAAGAAGTGAATGACATGATTGAGCACTCTGATAGTTATAATAAGCATGGCAACGCAATAGTGACAAATTTCAATGCTGAACATACTCTTCTAAGGCATAACAACCTTGAATCCCAGAGCAATGTAAGAAAACACGCTACGTCGCTTGCCCATCCAATTGAATCAAATGTTGAACCGCTAGATGGGATAGAGATGACTGGTGTAAATGTGGTTGAGCATCGTAATGCTAAAGAAATAGAACCAATAACTCAAACCAACTACATGGCCGACAATAGTAATGTGACTGGAAGGAACAATGACAAGGATTACTCAAATGACTAATATGCAAAATCAGATGACAGTATGGCTAAGCTAATTAACAAATCTGAGTTACAGAAGTCTCCATGCAAACAATCCAACACTATCGAATCACCTCCTAAAACAAACGCAGAATCCCCAGAAGAAAAGGATGAACTGGATAAAAAATTGACAAATACTAAAGTAACTGCTGAACCATATGCTGATGCTGTCATCCATGATATCACTATTTCCTTATCTAAGACTAGGAAATATACATACGAGGATATTGTGCCTCAAAAAGCTTACCTAACTGAAAAAGAAATAGAAGAAGTAGCCAAGGGTTTCTCTGCTGATTCAAATAAAAACACTGCCACTTTCAAGACTGACAAGAAAAAGAAGCTAATAATCACAAGAAGTCTAAGACCAGTAACAAGGCTCATGAAGAAAAAGGCTGAAGAACAACAATATAATCAATGTTACAAAATATAGGCATATGGAATGTAAGTACTCGTCAAGATTTTAAACTTGATGCATGTAAGAACTTGATACATCGGAAAAATCTAAGCATTTTGAAAATTCTTGAAACTAAGCTATATACTTTATTAATTGAAAGGACCGCGAGTTACATTAATCCCACTTGGTCGCTAATTCACAATCTTGAGGAAGCTGCTTATGGTAGAAGTTGTATTATCTTTGATCCGAGCATCAACAACCTAACTAAGACTTTATTCTCGGATCAATTAATACATTGTCACAATGTTCACTGGCCTACACAAATCTCGTACTACATCACCTTTATTTACGCTTGCAACTCAATGTCTGCTAGAGATAGGATGTTCCATCTGCTCCTCAGTTTCCGTCAAAGCTCACACACTTGGATTGTTAGCGGGGACTTTAATTCCCCTCTTAAACTGTCTGATAGGTTTGGGGAATGTTTGTTTCTTTAATGAAATCATTTCTATCAATGATAACGAGCTAATTGAAGTCAATGCTAATGGTGCAGAATTCACATGGAGTAATAAGAAGAGAGATGGGCCAAGAACCTTTACAAGAATTGATCACTCGTTCTGCAATTTCCAATCTCTCTTAACCTGGCCTTCCCTTAGCAACATCATACCACCTCCTTATCTTTCTGACCATTTACCTCAAATCCTCTCCTTGGGTAATAAAACCATTTTTAGAAAGCCAAGCTTCAAATTTTTTAACAACTGGCTTAAGGAAGAGGATTTCACCTCGTTGGTTTTAACGATTTGGAATCAACCATGCTATGGGAATAGCATGTTTGAACTCCGTAAGAAGCATAAATCCTTCAAATACGTGTTAAAAGATTTGGCTAAGGAAAGATTTCGAAGAGGCTCAAAATTATCTGATGTCATCGCAGATCAGTTAGAAAATATTCAAACTGCTTTCTAAATGATGCCTCTAATGTGGATCTCGTAGCTGGAGAAATTATTTACTCCCAAAAGTTAAAGGAAGCTATGTACACTGAGGCGCATATGAAGAGGCGGAAAGCTAGGTTGAAATGGATCCATGATGGTGATAATAATACTGACTACTTTCATTGTGCGCTCAAAGCCAAACACAATAGAGAAAACATATTCTCCATCTATGATAATGAAGGGCAGCTTCACAACACTCAAGAAGGCATCCAGAAGGCTTTTATAAGGTACTTTTCTAAAATATTTGGCAATGAATCTTTATTTTCTCCAAGCCTTTTTGAACTTAACCCAACATTATTACCCAAACTTGATCACACCGATTATGATGAGCTTAAATATGTTGTGACCTATGATGAAATAAACGAAGCTATGTTTTCTTTAAATAGGAACTCTATCGGTGGACCAGATGGCTCTAATGCCAGTTTCTATGCCTCATGTTGGAACATAGTTGGAAGTGTTATTTGTAGGCTATCTCGATTTTTTTTTTTAAAAAAAGCCAAACATATGGATTCTTATAATAATACTATACTGGCTCTAATCCCTAAAGTTAAGAATGTGAATCTTGTCCATGATTTTAGACCTAGTGCCTGTTGCAACACGATTGACAAATGCATTTCCAAAATAATTGCCAATAGATTAAAGAAAGTTTTACCTAAATTAATCTCACCTAACCAAACTACCTTTCTAGCTAATGGGAATAATTTAGATAATGTCCTTATGGCTCGTGAATTGCTTAAAGGTTATAATAGGAAAAAAATTTCACCCCGGGTAAAAAAGCCTTTGACTCTTTACACTGGAACTCGATCACTAGAATTCTAACATATATGAACTTTCCTGCCAACATGATTTCTTGTATACATGCTTGCATATCCTCCATCCATTTTTCTATTAATTTAAATGGTAACAATGTCGGATATTTTAAAAACAAAATTGGGATTTGATAGGGAGACCCTATGTCTGCCAACATTTTCATCATCGTGATGGAATAACTAATGTGACTTTTTGATGAAGCTGTAGGGGCTAACAACTTTCAACTACACTCTAATTGTCATGACCCTAGAATAACTTTCTTGCTTTTTGCGGATGACTTAATAATTTTTTGCAAACCTAACAATGACACCATGATTAACATCATGAGTATCTTAAAGAAATTCTACAAGATCACTGGATTACAAATTTAATCTAGCTAAGTCTGAGCTGAACATAACGGGGGTCACACCTGAGGTTGCATATGAGATACATAATCTAACGGGGCTAAAGAGATATCAAAGCACAACATCATACCTTGGCTTACCCCTCACAACATCGAGAATCACTACGGTGCAGTGTCTTCCTCTCTATGAAAAGATCACTAGCAGGTTGGAATGTTGGTCGACTAAAAAGCTCTCAAAGGCAGGTAGGTTGATTCTTATCAAATCTGTAATTATATCAATGCACTCTTATTGGTCTAGAACCTACATCCTCCCCCTGAGACTTCTCAAAATATTAAAAATTGCCTTTATGAGATTCTTTTGGAAGGGAAGCATACATGTTAAATACTCGGCTCCTATCTCGTATAAATACTTAGAAAAACCTTTAACTAAGGGAGGATTAAGAATTATTAACATGGTTATGTGGAACAAGGCTGCTTTTGTGAAACATATAGATACTTTTCTTGATAACACTGATAGTATTTGGGTTGCATGGTCGAAAACGAACATGGCCGGTAATCAAAACTTTTGGGCTGTGGAACCCCTACCTAATACAAACTGGACATGGATTTGTATATTTAAAATGCAAACAAGTATTCTTCCATTTTTTAAGTACAATGTTTCAGCTTTCATGAATAGCAGTTTCTGGCATGATCCGTGGATCGAACATGGGCTTATACTACACAATGTTATAACTTATCACAAGAAAAACCTGTCTGGTATTAATGTTCAAACTTCAAACTACAGTGGGTAGTTTATTAAATGACTGCAGTTTTTCCTTGCCAACGGTTGCCACTCCTCGCATTGCAGACATATAGAATAAGATTTATGCAATTCCACATCTATCGCTAGCAACATCCGTACCGCATGGGGTATGTCAGGTGAGAGTTTCTCAATTAAACATATGTACTTAACTTTGATGGGTGTGACAAACATGACTGCATGCAGGTGGTATAGAGTAAACTGGAAAGGAAACGATGTGGCAAAAGAGAATTTCTTTTTATGGAAAATCATACACAATGCTCTATTCACAAAGGTCAAATTGATTGCTAGGGGTACGATGTTGCTGTTGAAATTGATGATTCAAATATTTGTAGAGAAGGAAAGATTAATTTTCAATCATGTAATTGGCTCCTATATGGAATAACTTGGGTGCCAAGTTTACTTGGAGGTCAAGAAAACTTGGGTGCCAAGTTTACTTGGAAGTCAAGAAAACTTGGGTGCCAAGTTTACTTGGAGGTCAAGAAATCCCTCTATATTAATAGAGGTCATGTTATTGTATGAAGAAGGCAATCCACCATTAATCTTCTCTCTATTGTAATCTTCCTCCTCTCTTATGTACTCATTTCTTCATTGAGAAATAAAAGTTGTTGGGTCTCCGTGGACGTAGGATATTCATATCCGAACCACGTTAAATCTTCTGTGTCCTTTTTTTTTCTTTGTTTCTCGTGAGATTTCATAATTATTTTTGTTATACTCCATTGGTATCTAAATAAACAATACTAGATCCTCATCAAAATTCCGCATAAAACACTACACTTGCCAATATACTGCTCTTTTTGCGGATTAGAGCAAGAGGACATTGGCCACTTGTACTTTGAATGCAGGGTTATCAATGTCATTTGGAAGGAGGTAATGGAAAAGGCTGGAAGGAAACAAACTGCGCACCCGAGTGCTGATGAATGGAGTAGCATCCATCAGTTAATCACGAGAGGAACCCCACAAGCTAAACTCGTATGCTTCATTTTGAAGAAATTAACTCACACTTTATGGATTATTATAAATGGAAGAATATTTACACCTGATAACACTATACCCAATCACCAGATGAAACAACACATTATGATGAAGATCAGAAATGGAATTCAACTGATGTCCCAAGTTCTTGATCCCGGTATATGGAGCAAAGCCTCTCTCGACTGAAAACAACTATTGTATTCATGTGTCTTTTTGTGTGGTTCTTCTTGTGTTTGATAACCATATACCTTTTGTATTCTTTTTCCTTATTTTCCTTTCGTTGTTTCTATGTAATCTGTCTTTGATTATCAATGAAGAGGTAGGGGACCATTTAACCCCGTCGGCTTTGCCAAAAAAAAAAAAACAATCAACATCAATTTCAACATTTAATATCTAAACAGGTTTAACATTACTTGGGTTACACAGTTCATATATAAACAATATGAAACTTAATAACAAACAAAATATTTAAGGAATCTTATCGTATCCCTTCAACTTGCTTTTCCGTGCATCGCAGCTCATAATGTTATTTAAGTAATGCATATGAATATATTTTTTAATCTAATGTACTTAAATGACGGAAATATAAATAACGTCAATCAACAACAAATAGTAAGCATCCAAGGCACCCAAACATCCAATTTATACTATCAACAATGAATTATAATCACATGAATTTAATCGCATCGTAGAATCCAAAAGGTGTGAAAGTTAACTTATATTTCGTTTTCGATTGACGATTTCAGGTTGATTTATATAATTTCAAACTAGCATTTGAAATTATATAAAATTCTAATTGCCTCTGAATCACATCCTTTCAGCTCGTACATGTCATATTCTCTAACATGTTTCAACGCACCTTGTTTCGTCTAATTATGTTATCGTATGAGCTAAATACGAACATTATATTTTTATATTTATACTTAAATTTAAGTTTTTGTAATTTACTAGTTATTGTGATTATTCACTTAATTACCTTAATTAACGTATAAAATTATGTTCTAAATCATGCATAACATTCGTTCTATACAACTTCGAATTCAAACTTCGCCGTCTCCTTCGAATGGCCGCCACTGTCAATGATCAAACTCCACCTTTCCGACCCCAACTTGACTGCCAACAACCCACTTATTACCTCTGATTGCCTCGCACCCCCCGATGCCCTGCAGCTCCTCCACAGTGCTGAAATACAAACCCGATTCAAAACCAAAACATGAAATCCTCCTCTTCGTTCATCTCGGCCCCGCTGCCGCCACGCCTTACCTTGTACCACCACACCCCTGCCGCTACAACCCCCACCGTCTTTGCTTCCACCTCGAAGAATCGTCTTTGACAGTCTATAGGCCAAGTACGACCTCAAAACCAAACACCCTTCAATTTTCTGGTCATCCCATCCTCCCCACCACAATAGGTCCCTCGCAGCCTCGCCACTACCACCTATCGGTGTGCCATATCTTCCTCGGCTTTCGCTTGAAATGGGACCACCCAATTCGAATTTAGTTAGCCAGAATCAGCCCGAGACCATCGCGACTTTGAAGCCAAAAATCTACCTCCTCCGACCATTGCAAGGAATGCCACCACTGCCGATAGATCGACCTTACCACCCTCTTCGACTTTCGTGTTGAAACCTTCTCCTAAATCCTAATGGTTTGAGAATTAAAATTGATTGAAGAAGAGTAGTTGTGGCGGCTCTAAACGAAGGAAAAGGAGATGTAGCGACAATTTATAAGGGAATCCTAGGGTAATTTAATTATTTAAATTTACATACGAAACTTGTGTCTGAAGTTACATGCTTAAACAACCACACATGAGCTCTGACCGCGATGAAAAATGAAATCCAAAAATTACTTAATATTTCAGACATGATGAAACTAGTTTTGTCGAATTCCTAGATTGTTTGAAAAGCTCCATTTTAATTTCACAACTTAAATCGATATGTATTTATACTGTGCGCGACCACAAAATAACTCCAATTGACCTGAAACTTAAAATCTTACTATAATTAACCGTTATGGATTTTATAAAATTGTTTTCATTGAAATCCGAGGTCGTTTGAAAATTGGCTATTTCATATGTTAAAATAAAACGATAAAATATAAATCTATTTCAAAACAATCGAATTCATCGATAATAAATTAGCATCGTATATCTTCAAATAAAATAAAAATAGCTTCAAAATAAACAGATTTGAATTTTAAACTCAACATTTAAAATTCCAAGTTAAATCGATATTCAATTTATTTAAAAATTCTTTTATTTTGTTTAATAAATCGTTATGGTTTATAAACGATTATACAGCCATTTAATGAAAATTTGACTTTGTCATAACTTAAAATCTATAAGATAAAATCTCAATTTTTCTCTTTTATTAGAAAACTATAATCAGATAGATATAGAAGATTCCTGTTTAAAGAATTTCGACTAATATTGGTTCTTATATATGTATCGATTTGAAGTTCAAATCATAAAACTACGAACTACCACAACACTGTGAGCTCGTTTCGGTTAGTTAATAAATTCCTTATTATAATTTCAATCTGAACTCAATTGGGTCTTGATAAATTACATAGTTCATACTATATCTCAAATCCAATTTATTCTCAATTATTTCATAATTAAATTTATTATTTTTCTATTCAAATTAAATTATTACTCAAAATTTTTGAATTCGGGTTATTTAAATTTCCAAAACAACATTTAAAACCGATTTTAAATGTTCAACTTAATGGCTAAAAACTTGGGTCGTTACATTCCTTCCCCCTTAAAAGAATTTCGTCCCTTAAATTACTAAGGTAGGAAAAATGCTACAAACCTTCTAATTTTTCACAAATCCACTTAGTTAAAATTTTAGTTCCACTTTCTAAATTTTTAGTTCTAATTGATCCAATTATTTACAATCAAAATAAAGATTTATTTCCATTAACAAAAAATTCAAAATTTTTGAAATTTGCTAACATCTTAAATTTTTGATAAATTTTTGCAGAGTCACCCCTGTATGGGAGGACTTTTGCAATATAACAAGAGAGATAAATATGTATACATCAATCTACGCTATAGAAAAACGTAATTCTTATACGAAATTTTATAATTTTTTCGTAGGGTACCTTATATGAGCGTTATTAAGAATAAGCACTAAGCAATAAGTGAGCTCGATCAATTATTATGTAGCTATAGCCAAACTAGATCCAATTAGCTCCAGAACTCAATCAAACAAGCTCAAAGGTGAGTCAGGCCTCGTACCTATTCTTAAATTAGATGAAATACATTAGTTCCTTTATCATGCAATGTAGGTTCAAACATTCTAATTATTCACTTCAATCTATTTTATATACTATTCAATTCACATGAAATTTATTTATAACCAATTTCTTAGCAATCCATTTGGATTAGATTCCTTCAAATTCCATTCAGATTCATTAACTTGAATGTATTTCCATTCCCAAACTCAAGTCAAATTCCTAACCTCTTAAGGTTTTTATTGAAATGACTTATCCCTATTGACTTAAGTTTAATTTCATTTCAAACTAAAGTTCATTCACAACTTATACAATTCATTTAACTACATTTTAAAATTATCATTTACATATTTTAATTTTGAAATCTCCTTTTGGTTAAACCACTCCAACTTCATAATCTAATTTGAATTCCATTCAAATCAACATTGGTGTATTTGGTTGATTACCAATATTATAATAATTTGATAAAATTATTACTTTTACCTTCTTTACAAAATATACTAGGCAAAAATAATATAAAAATAATTTTATATTCAATTACAAATACGCGCTCTTAGATATATTGTCTCAAACTTAATCCAGGGTATTACTAACCCCATCTCTATTGAGTTACGCCACAGAGCCAAGGTTATTACTTAACCTTACGCTTTAATACCATTGTAACGACCCAACGGAATTCGATGCCCCAATTTTGATAATAACACATTTAGTACATCAGCAGCTCAGGCCCCTTTTCATTAAATCCATTAATTAAAATCACTTTATTGTTTCTTAAAAATCAATTTTTATATACTTATCTCAAAAAATATCTCTTATATTCATTACTTTGAAAACAATACCTAACCCTTATATCTTTCATAATAAGCTTATTCTCCAAAACACCTCTTTATTTTCTTTACCTCGAAATATCGCCATATATTCTCAAAACATCTTTTTATTTCCTTTACTATGGAATTATTGCTATACATACTCAACCAGTTGGTATAGATTTTATTACCAAAACTTATATGGCCAAAACAATGTAATTGAAGCATTGTTTAATACATAAACTCAAACGGTTTTATTTAACTTCAAAACTTGGATGATTAAAGTTTTTAAAATTTACTTATGGAAATAACAATTCAATTTCCATATCTGTTTTCATTTCTAAACTATTTTAACCTCTTATTTTCATTCTGATCCGACGGATGGGATGGTTAAATAAAAATCTAATTTGAAATTTTTTGAATGGTGATTTAATTAGAGAAAAAAAGTTGTGTTTTAAATCCAAATAATTTGAAAAGCCAATTTAAATGATTTACATAAGTTTATAATGATTTTTAAGGTAATTTGAAGTATTTAAGAATAATGATTATTTTTGGTCAAAATTAGAGCCTGTCGCATTATGGCAATATGTAAATGCTTATAACTTTTCCAATTTAAATCGAATTTCCATGAAACGAAAAACGTTTGATTCCTATTTACGAGAGCTTTCAAATGAGTGAAAGAAGATTTTAATTTTGGGTTATAGTTTTCAAGCTATGTTTAAAACCCTTTTGGAAAAGATCGTTGTAAGGACATAGTTTGTAACGTTTTTGAAACGTTCTTGTAACGCTTTCATTAAAAGCAATCTATTTTGAAGTTTTTAACCCGTAAACAATTTTCAGAACTATGAGAAATCATTTTTAAATGATTTGTAGGATGTTTGATATTAATCCGGTAAATGAAAACTCTTATTATCTGAGGAATTTAAAAGGTAATTCAACGTTATTCAGCTTATAATATGAGTTGGATATGGTAATTAATATTGAAGATAAGTTGATGGTATTTCTATCCAGATCTAATGTCGAAGATTTGAATAAATATTTTAATTATGATACAAGTTTCCTAATTTGATTAAGATAAGTTGGATAGAAATAATATTCGGATATTTGATATGAAATTCTGTGGTGTAAACGTATACTATTTGAGGAATCTGGAAGATATTATTTTTATTATATAGATATTCCTCTTGTGGTGTTCGTTGATTATGAGAAACTAACTCAGAGAATTCGATTATAAACAAGACCTGTGACGACCCCAGTAATCACGAGATCATGGAAGTTTCCTTATACTCTACCTTTAGTGAGAATTAGATAGAGTACCCTGAGAATGATATGAGTCTTTGTCCTGACCATTACATTTCCGACATATTCAGAGAGAAATGGGAATTTAAAATTGATTAAGGAATTTAAATTCATCCGACTTCCTTTTCGAGGACGAAAAGTTTTTAAGGGGGAGGGGGGTGAATGTAACATCCCAGAATTTTAACTAAGTTGATTAGGATTTTTATTATATAATCTTGGATTTACTAAATATAAATTGATTTTTATAAGGTTTGAATATGAATCTTAATTGAATAAGTAACTTGTTTTATTTTATATGATTTTTTATAAGAAAAACTTATTTTAAAAATTATATTTAATTTATAAGATTTTTATGTTTAAGTAATGATATTCTCTGATTTTTGATAATATTGAATTGTAAAATATAAATTTGTTAAGGAATAATTTACTTTTAAGATTTTACAAGAATGATTATTACTCTATTACATAGATGTTTATAAGATTTTAGAAGGATTTTTAGGTATTTATTTTTAAAACCATTTGTTACTATAAATTTGGGTAAATTACATATGTATATATTTGATAAATTATATAGATAAATATTTTAAAATATTAATAAGTTATATTTTATAAACATTTGGTAGTAAGATGGTTACATGTATAAGTGTCTATCTTAGACCATTTTGGTTAATATAAATTTTGGTAAATTATATAAATATTTTGAAATAATTAGTGAATTTAAAATATGATTTATTTAAATATGATAACTTATAATTTGATAGTTAAGATTTATAAATGTTGCATTTATAGGTATAACTAAATTTTGGCTACATTTATAAGTGTTACAACTTATGTTGCTAATATAAATAAATAAATTAAGGCTTAGAAGATGAGTTGTCCTCCTACTTGTCATGATGCATGGAGTAGTTCATGTTGTAAAGACATGTAGCATATATGTGTAATGCATACATGTAGTTAGATATGAATGTAACATGTGTCCTAAAGAGGTGTCACCACCTTATTCACTTAAGGAATATGTGTTAACATGTATGAATCAAAAACATAAGGAAAGGACAAGTGTCCTATGAGGTGTAAGCTCCTTATACCTTTAAGTTTCCTATATAAACCCCCTTTAACCCTCACTTTTCACCATCCTTCTCCATTTCTCATTTCTTCCATTTTCTTTCATCCTTCTCCCCTTATTATCCATGGCTTCCTAAGCCATTCACCTATCATTTTCTTTTCACCATTTTGGCTTAGCCTTTTTCCTTCTCCCTCAAAAACTCAACCTCCATCACCACCAGCACCACCACCTTGCCAAAGTTCCTCCTCCTCCTCTTATAAAGAGATAAGACTAATATATATATATATATATAATTATATATATATATATATATATTGGAAAAGAAGATGGTGCGCGGAAATATTGTCTGAGGGTTCGTTCAGCTAGGCTCGTCTACTGTGAAGTTTTGGAAAGCTGTTGATGAGAATTCTTTAACCACGATTTATATTTTTAATTAGTAGTTAGACTAATTTAAATATAGTGATGGATTATTAGTGGTCAATGATGATTAATGTTTGTTGTGATGAATGATGGATGCGTAGTTTAGAACACACACACTATTAAGCGTTAGTGTTATAACGCTTGTTCACAATTATGATTTATCTAATAATGTTGATGATGGTTGCCATAGATGTTTATAATGGTTGTTGAGGTTGTTTCGCACACACTATAACACAATAATTATGGTATCACATTGGTGATCGACAAATCTCTTTCGTAATTAGAAGCAATATTATCATTGAAATTAAAGGGTATTAATTAGAAAAGATATATGTATAAATTCATACATATTGATGTTTCTTAAAATGAATAAATAAATACCAGAACGTTCTAGGATGACCGAGAGGATAGTGTCTAGGCTTGGGTTTGGAAAATATAGTTTCCTGCTCTCCCTGGTTATCCCTAACTAATCCGATGAATGGGATGGTTAATTTGAAGTTATTTGAATTTAGAAATAAATTGGATTTTTAATTTAATATTTAATTAAGTAGAAGATAAAAGTTGAATTTAGATCCCTAGATAATTTGGAAAGTCAATGTAAATTACCTTAAATGATTTAAATGGTATACAATGGTTTTCTAAGGTATTTTGAAGTACTAAAGAATAATTTTATTTGCGGTCAAAGTAGATTTTGTCGCACAACGGCAATTTGTGTATTTTAGATATAAACTTTAAACGCTTATAACTTTTGTAACTTAAATCAGATTTCCATGGAACGAAAAAAGTTTCACTACACCAAAAAGACCTTTAGCAACGTTTGAAAAACGCTGCCAAAACCATTTGGTATCATTTTAAAGAATGCTGCTACAGGTCCCGCAACTAAAAGTCTTGTTTTTTGGTTGCGTTTTGATAAATGCTACCAAATTTTCTGTTCGGTTGCGTTTATTGAACGCTACTAAAGGTTTGTACATGGGTCATTTTTGTTTTTCTGTAGCGTTTATTTTGTGCAACTAAAAACTTTTCGTGGCATTTATTTTAAGCCACTAAAAATTCTAATGGTGTTTTTACATTTGGTTCTGTAACGTTTCTAAAACGCTACTAAAGGATATTAATTGTTTTGTAGCATATTTTAAATGCCACTATATGCTGTTAATAGCTTATATTATTTCCAGCATCCAGTTATGTAATAGTCATATCAAAATCAACAACAATCGTATAATTACCATATTCAAATAAATAATCAATCAATCATTTAATCTTCATATTCAAATAATAAAAAACATGTTAGTCACATTAGTATCATTCATAACCATTTAAATAATAATTGTTTGACAAAATGAGCAAATTATTCACATACCACAAGCATTCACAAAAAGTTTACACAACAAATACTAACTAGTATCATAATACATATAACAATTGAAGTCATGTCCATTGTTTCTGATGGTCTTCACTTCGGAAAAGCTAATTACCTGTAAACAAGTTCAATAATCAACAATAAGAGTTTACAACGAATTATCAAGTAACATTCAAATAATATTAATTGATTGTTATTAAAAAAAGCACATAAACAATCAAGTCATCCAAGTATACTAAGAAATTTTACAGGATTACCAAACTATAGCATCAGTTATTGCAATTAGTATATATAGAAAACTGAAATGTAGATATGTTACTAGATATGATTCAAAGTATAATGGATCATATAATCAAAAATACCACCTACTTTTATATTCAAAAGTGTTTCTCCCTTCATTGAAAGTTTTCCAGCCACGCGATTAAATAACTTCATGGAAAGTCTCTCTGCAACTTAACTACTGTAAAAATCCATGAAATCAATTTTCTGAATGAAATAATTATCAACCAAAGCTTTAAAATGTGTTCCAATTTGATTGTTATTACTCGGTTGGTATAAAAATGAATAACAGCAGAATCCCATGAATAATTTCCCATCACCATCGTGTTTATTTTGATGTATTGTTTAGCAATGTTTTATGCATTGCAACTAGAATGGAATTCACCAATCACCTGATTTTTTCTTCAAATATTTAAACATTAACGTTAACAAGCAATAACTTTGTCATTTTATAAATGCACAACATTCTATAAATGAATATGAAAAACAGTCCGCCTAATCACTTAGGTTAACAAATGGCAAAAAAAAAACTGTAAAATAAAACTAGTAACAGGTAAATAAAATATAATCTCCTAGTTAGTTTCAAATGAGCAATTCTTTCAAACCATCACAAGAACTGTAGTGAGTGGATTGTCAAGGTATTATAACATATTAATTCCCATGTGGACTTCTATCAACATTTAAACCCATTATCTTAAAGAAAATGGGACTACATTGACTGAAAACCCAAAATGGTCGTTGTAAGCAGAATAAGAATGGTAAATGGGGACCGATGATTAGTAACTTACTTGTCATCTTTATCATCAACATCGTAATCATCCTCATCATCGACAACAACATCTAGCATGTTGGCCTGGATCTGCTTAAACTGAACCATAACCTCTTGAGCTCATTTTAAAAACTTTTACTCATATATGTATCAGTTAATTTGCTTTACGTGTAAAATCATGCACATATAACCATAGCCCTGAGTAGTAAAAATACAATTTAGAAGTTAAAGATCCAGAAGTTGCAGCTGTAGCAGAAAGACTTGTGTTAAATATTCAGAAGTTCCTACTTCAAGACCTGCATTTCCCCTGTAAAACATTCAGAGTCGAAGTAGATGACACTAACCTTCTATGTCAAATAAACAGACCGAACTTCCTTATTAACCTCTTATTTAACCATATAGACCAGACAGTGAAAATACTCTAAGGAGCAATAAGTCCAAAAAGAGCATACCACCAAAGGAGTAGGCTGTGTTTCCTAAGGAAGTCTCCTACTCCAAGCACATCCATTCCCCTCCACGCATTTTCCCATGTAGTAGAAGAAAATCCACTTGATGAGTATAATACCAAGCTCCTAATTCCCTTTCTTAACAGAAGTTTCTATTATTGATTTGCATTTCTGCAATGATAAGTACATTTATCTATATTACATATGATTTATATAGAAGGATATCATACCTATGGAAACCAAGTACAGTTGCAAGACCGGCAATTCTGGCACCAACTATCACCACATCTTCAACCAATGTGTCCATTGATTGATACAGATAGTTTTGGATATTTGTCAAAGTAGCACATATATGTGCACCTTATACTTTGAATGTTTATTTTGCGCTATTTTACACGAAAAGCAAATTCAACTGCTAGGTCAATGCTCTTTGGATGTATAATCACATAATGAAATGATTATGTAACATTATGACAGTAAAGTGGTGTAAAATTCTAGAAAGCAATAAATTATAATTGTTAACACCAGTATAAGTTTGTAGTTGTAATTTATTTACATTACACTATTTCATCCACATATGTGACATACCCAACACAAATAAGAATGTATCAAAGCACAAACATGCAACCACATGATAAAAAGAAAATTAAACCAAAAATAAGAATGTAGTTTATTTACATGACACTATTTCAACCACATGTCAAAGCAAAAACAAGAATGTAATTTATTTACATGACACTATTTCAATCAGACTACAAGTAGAAACAAAGAAAGCTCATTAATGTAAGGCACTTTATTTTCAAAGACTATGCATTTGCACATGTGAAAATATCAAAAATGCACATATGCATAAAGCGCAAGATGTATAAAATAAATTCTTGTCTAAAAGACAAGTGCTAACACACGATTGGTGTTATAACAAAAGCAAACCCAGATGCCCATGAATTGCAAAATACAAAAATGCCTCAACTTCGGTCATCTTTAGTTTCACAAAATAAACATGTATTTGCTGTAACAGAAGCTAAGAAGTGACCTTCCCTTCCTATCTTCAGTTCTCTAAACTTATCCAGAAATATATTTGTCTTTCACAATGAAAATCATAATTTAGTAATTGTAAATTTTCCTATTTTAATCATTAAACTAGAATGTCTTTAATTAGTACAAACTTTAACAAACCAGTGCCATCTTATTAATCATACATAAACATTCACGTTTAATCATTCCGAATGTCCATGTCATGATCCATGAAATGATAACCAAAGTTTAGACGCTATCATGCTAGCAAAATTCTAATTTGTTTGTGGGATCTCTTATTAGCATAGCAATCATTCATAATATACAGCTGGTTAACCTTTTTTTCATTCACTCACGCAACAGAGAACATGAACACATAGTTGAAACACAAATACTCATGAACATAAATACTCAAAATGAACACTGCAAGATATATACATATTTAAACACCTAAACACATAAGAAAGTACATAAAATCTCAGACCTATATATAATCACATAAACCACAAGCACAGATGTACTGACATGCACACGAGCGACAGGAATACAATTGCAGACTCATGACATATACACTCATCCATGCATATTTGCACTCAGGCACTAACACGCACACAAAGAGTACATACTCTCATTTTTACATGGTTTGGCAGTATATGTAATGACCCGCATTGGCAGAGGTATTATAATTAATTTATTTAATTATATGAATGGTGAATTAAAGGATTTAATGGTTGTGGAATTAAATAACTGAGAATATTTAATTAAAATAATAAATTAAATACTATATGTAATTCAGAAATAATCAAAAATATTGGAAATCACAATATTCGATGAACGGGGTCATCCCCGAGATTCAATTCAGCTTAGAGTTGAATTATATTGACGAATATATTCAATCGACGACAGTTTGAACATATAATTTTATTATAATTAAAATCGAGCTTGAAATGGCGATGCAGTTCGCTATTTGGCGATTTGAACTTCAACTGAATATACAGGATTCGTTTTAAGCCGGATTTCTGTGAAACAAGAAACGTGTGGAGCTGGTGGAGTATATCTTTCTAGTGGAAGAGAAAAATCGGGATTTTGTCGTGTAGATTTTGATTTACATCCAAATCAAATTTCAGAAAAGTCGCTATGGAATTCCTTTATAATTTGCGACGCTTTAATTACGTTATAAATGGATTTTCGATATAAATTGAATATCGATTTATTCTGGAATTCTGGATATCAAACTATAAATTCTGATATGTTATTCTGGAGCTGTATGATATCATATGTGAAGATATACGATAATATAAATTTATTAATATTTAATTTAATTTAATTTAATTATATTTAAATATATTTATATATTTAAATAGGCTATTTAGAGCTTTAAAAATAGCCACTTTTGCAAACGAAGTCGGAATTCGACGAAACCAGTTTTGCTGGATCCGCAATATCAAATAGTTGTTAGATTTCCAGTTTCGTGATTTTTAGAGTCACTGTGTGGCCGTACGGATTTTTAGAGTGAAAAACAGTCAGTATTTTGACAGTTAAAAATATGCTGTGTGAGCATACGGAGTCGGAATTCGACGAAACCAGTTTCGTTGGGACCGTAATGTCGAACTGTAGCTACATGTCCAGTTTCGTGATTTTTGGGTATCGTGTGTGATCACACAGATTTTTAGAAGGCAAGAACAAATATAAAATGAATATAAGACTAAAATATCTAACACCTCTACCTCTATAAATACCCTTACGTTCCCTCTAAACCTAAAATCACTTTTTCTTTGGTCAATTTATAGCCGCTGGGTTCTGTTTCTTCAAAACGTGAAAATGAAAGCTTCAAAAATCAAAACAAATCCTAAAATCTAAATACTTACTAATTCGAGATTAGAAAGAGGTAGGTTTCAACCCAGAACCGGTTTTGATGTTGGCGATTCAGGTTTCAGGAAGTCGAAATTTCGACAGTGAACTTAGGGTTCACGGATTTGGGGAAGTTGGTGCATCGTTTGGGTTTTCGAGTGTATAGTGATGCTTAGAAGGGAGAATGGTATCGATTGTGTTTTTTTTGGGATTTTCTGAAAATAAAAATGTCGATACCTGGTAGGAGAAGCTCCACGTCAGAGCGGAATACTGGGGCGCGAGTTGGGGGTTTTGGGATGGGAAAGGAGGAGGTTGAAATGAGAAGTTCGATGGTGATTTCAGTTTGAGTTTCAGTGAAGTGATGATGTGCGATTTTGGGAGGATAGTTCGACCATGCTCTTGCATTGTTGGGTTTACTGGAGGGAGATATTTTCGGAAAGGAAGAAGAGGGTTAACGAAGCGGGTAGGAGGAAGTGATGGGCCAGGAATGGTGGTGAGGCCCAAATTCATTTAAATCCAAGCTTTAGTTATTTAAACTAGTGTTTAAACTTCGAAATGGAATTACTAATTCATACGTTATCGAAAATCAGCGAAACAAGATCCGACAGGATCGTATGGACGGCGGCTACAACATGGAACTGACTGGGAATGGATTCGAGCTCGTATGAATTTATGGCGAAATAAACTGTTTGATTCAAATCAAACAACAGTTTATCGTTCTTTAACGATGAACTGCCAAAGTGAGTAAATCTCACCAACTCTAAACAGTTTATAATTTCATGTTGTATCTTTAGAACTGTTAGAAATTGTCTGATTTGCTGTGTGTTGGTTGATTGATTGAACTGCTAGTCAGTTAGTGGATATTATATATATATATATATATAAACCGTTAAATATTTATATATTGATTCTGCTATCAGAATAATGTATATTGAACTGAAAGTGATGATAATCATATTGTGTAACATCTGTGGATGCAGGAAAACAGGTCGGAGGAATCCGACTGGATTCCTCAACAGTTATTTTATTGTTTTTCATATATTGTTATATGATGTGATATAAAATCTGTGGGCGATTATATGTGCTTGGACGATATGGAACATCGTGATTTGATATGATTGAATACCATAACATACCGGAATGTAGATAAGGGAATTTTCAAAGTGATATTGAAAATAGCATATTTATAAAATGGAATATTTATAAATAAGAGATATTTATAAATTTAAATATTTATAAATAAGGAATATTTATAAATTGGAATATTTATAAATAGGAGATATTTGAAAAGGAAATAAATTCAGAGCATTTCTTTTTGAATGGAAAGGCCTGTGTGGCGAGTTTGGGGATTTTCCCGATGCTCCCGATATAAAGGAGGTTATGGCGAATTTTCCCGAAAATTTAAGGAGTTAGAATATTTCAAGAATAAATTTGAAAAGGAAATATTTGTAAACCATTTACAAATAGAATTGGAAAGGGAACATTATAAAAAGGAAATCATTTTTAATGTGTAGAACCGTTATTTAAAAGTAAATCTTTTCAAATGAATAAAACGTTGTTAAAAAGGAAATCTTTATAAAGTGAATAAAGAAATCGAATATGGTATTCGAAAGGAGAAATCGAATATGGTATTCGAAAGGAGAAATCGAATATGACATTCGAAAGGAGAAATCGAATATGGTATTCGAAGTTAGTTAATCGAATATAGACATTCGAAAGGAGAAATCGAATATGACATTCGAAAGGAGAAATCGAATATAGTATTCGAAGTTAGTTAATCGAATATAGACATTCGAAAGGAGTTAATCGAATATGGTATTCGAAGTTAGTTAATCGAATATGGTATTCGAAGTTAGTTAATCGAATATGTTATTCGAAAGGGGTTAGTCGAGTCGAGTTAGTCAAATAAAGTTAACCAGTTAGAGTTAATCAGTTAGAGTTAACCAGTTGGAGTTAATTAGTTAGAGTTAATCGATTAGAGTTAAAACGAACTAGAGTAAATCAAGTGTAGTTATTTGAGATAGAGTAAATCAAACATAGTTATTCAGGATAAGTTGCCATCTCGTACGACTGCTAGCGTAATTCGCAGGGCTGTAAATAGCCTACGACGGTCGGATGTTTCCTGAGGGAATCAAGCATAACCATTGTGATCGCTGCGATCTAGAGTCAAGCAAATGGAAGTAAATCGAATATTAGTTATTCGATAGGAGTTAATCCAGTTGAGTTAAGTAGGGTTAAATAAGTCAAGTTAACCAGTTGAGTTAGGTAAGTCAAGTAAACCAGTAGGGTTAAGTAAGTAGAGTCAAGCGAATGGAGTAAATCGAATATTAGTTATTCGATAGGAATTAATCGAGTTGATCGAGTTGAGAAATAAGTTAAGTTAAATAAGTTGAGTTGATCGGGTGGTTCGACCAAGTTAGTCGAGCCTAGTTAATCGAATCGAATTGGTCGAACCAAGTAAGCCAAGTTAGTCGAGCCTAGTTAATCGAATCGAATTGGTCGAACCAAGTAAGCCAAGTTAGTCGAGCCTAGTTAATCGAATCGAATTGGTCGAACCAAGTAAGTCGAGTTAAGTTAGCCAAGTTAGTCGAGCCTAGTTAATCGAATCGAATTGGTCGAACCAAGTAAGTTGAGTTAAGTTAGTCAAGTTAGTCGAGCCTAGTTAATCGAATCGAATTGGTCGAACCAAGTAAGTCGAGTTAAGTTAGTCAAGTTAGTCGAGCCTAGTTAATCGAATCGAATTGGCCGAACCAAGTAAGTCGAGTTAGTCGAGTCAAGTTAAGTTAGTCGAGTTAAGTTCGTCGAGTTAAATAAATCGATGTTAGTTTCATCGAAAGGAGTTATCGATGTTAGTTTCATCGAAGGGAGTTATCGGTTATAGTTTAATCGAAGTGAGATTTTCAAATATGAGATATTTGAAAAGGAAGAGTTATCGAATATTAGTTATTCGAAGAGAGATTATCGAATATCGTTTATTCGAGAAGGAGTTAATCGAATATAGGTTATTCGAAGAAGAGTTAATTAAATAGAGATTTCTCGAAGAGAGTTAATCGGCAAATTCGATTATATCGAATTCGGGAAAGTACTTATACTTTCCAGTGTTTAAGTAGAGATTTATTTATTTATAAATAAATAAGTGTTAGGTTAATTATTCACTAATAAGAATAGAAGTTATAATTAAAGTTAGATAATTCGAAAGTAGGGATTATAACGTTATCGTTATAACCAATGTTTTAAATATAGAAGTGGATTAGTAAAATTGAATCCGAGAAAGGTGTAAAGAAGTTGTTAAAGATTAAAAGATAAACTTTGACCATTTCGAAGTTATAACGTTGTTCAGTTAAGGTCTGAGAGGTAATTATACCCCAACTTGAGTGACTTCCTTCTTAACTAAGAAATGGTAAGGTTTGATCGTAAAGGAGTTTTGGAAATGTTTTCCAAACGAGAATCATAAATGTTTTCTGACAAAAGAAAATAAGAATTTAGAATATAGGGAAACAGGAGATAAGTAAATAAATGAACTAAAGAGATTAATGTTAAATGATGTTTGTTCGATATAATTTCCATCTGGAAATAATATCGTTGTTTGCACACTTGTTTTTCTTTGATAGTTAACTCACCGACTATCGAAATTTTGACCATTTTAACGTTGTTAAT
>JASFAX010003926.1:0-40992 GCA_030737875.1 Allium sativum
GAGGATGACAAAATAGCAAACCATGGTCCTTGAAGAAAGCTTCAAGGAGCATAACATGCTTAATAATGTAAGTTACGCTATAACTTGAAAATAAATTGTTGTAAGTTGCGTTGTCAGACTAATTTTGAGAATGATGTGTATGTGCAAAAAGAGGAGGCGACACTAGCAAAGCAGCTGAACTTAACTCCCAAGCAAGTCAAAGTCTAGTTTCGAAATAGAAGAGCAAGGTATAAACCTTTTAACATTTGGAGAAATTGCATAATACAAGTATACTTTCATGTTTAGCAAACTTAACAATAATCATCTAATAACAGGACAAAACTGAAGCAAACAGAAGTAGAATGTGAGTACTTTAAGAGATGGTGCCAGAAGTTATTTTTTGTTAGTTGATAATTTATTTTGTTATCATGAAAATGGTAACTTATGGATTGAACACATATGTATTGAATTTGGTAACTCATGGATTGAAATTATTTTTTGTTAGTTGATACTTTATTTTGTTATCATGAATATGTGTTATATTTGTTGATTATTATATTTTTTCGTTGTTACATTGCTCTTTAAATTGTTATGAATATTTATTTTGATTGCTATAATTAAAATGTGATACATATATATATATATGTAGCTCTATGAATTTTATAGTAGCATATATGAGTTGTAAAAGGTTTTAGCATTACTATAACATGATAATTTAATTGCTTCATATAGCCGTTATTAAATAAGTATGTTATAGTGGCTATAATGTGTTATAAAAGATTCCTACTTTCATTGAGATTCAGATGTTTAATAGTGTTGAGCATGAGCTATTGCCTTTAAGTAACATAATGGAAAATTTATGCTATAAAATCATGCTCTTTTATAGCGGCAAATAAAGCATTATAAATATTTTGCAGTTTTTTATAACATGTTCATATACAACATTATGGAACCGCTATAGTTCTTATTCGTAGCGGCTGTAGGCCGCTATAAAATACCAGTTCTGTTGTAGTGAGGGATGAATTCATGTGTATTTACGAACTCGTGGGATGAAATGTAGTTCATATGCTGATTTTGGGTGGAATCGACAGTATTTTGTGTCGATACGCTTACTGTGCTCGTGCATTGGAGACTGGCAACCACATCAGTAAAGACAAGAGTGAGTTTTACATGAAGGGGGTGGGAAGAGAGAGGAATCGATGAGGAGAATTTTGGTGATATTGGTTTGATATTTAGTGCAGAAACGTTGGTGACTGGAGCTTGGGAAAGTTGGAAATGGCGGTGGAAGCTTGTTCCTGGAGTCGTGATTCTTGGATTGGGGAAGAAGTTTTTGAGCGGGTTGGATTTTAAGGGGCACGGGTATGGCTGAAAGAAATAAGGTTAAGGCCCATTTATAATTTAAAATCCAAGTTTTTATTTATTTAAAAGTACTTTAACTTGTGTAAGTCATAACTTGGTCATACGTTTTCGAAATCCAGCAAAACTGGATCAGTTGGGATCGTATGGACGGTGGTTATGCAATGGAACTGACTAGGAGTGAATTGGATCTCATTACAATTTATAGCGAAATAAATTGTCTGTCTGAATTAACCGACAGTTATCGTTATTTAACGATCAGTGTCCAGTGTGAGTAAAACTCACCAACTCTATCAGTTCATATTTTTATAACGTATTTTTAGAATTGATAAATGATGATTTATTTCTGTGTGTTGATTGTTTGCTTGAATTGCTGATTGATTGGTTGAAAATAAAGATATAGTTATATGCATATATAAATCATTAATTTTAAATTGATTATGTTTATCAGAATATTTCATATTGAAATGAAATTGATGTTAATTATATTATTTAACATCTGTGGATGCAGGGAAATAGGTTGGAGGGATCCAACTGGATTCCTCAATATTTATATTACCCTTTTTCATATATTGTGATATATGATGTGTTATATATAATCCATGATTGATTATAATGTGGTTGGATGACACTGGTCTTTTTCATTGGTATTTTGAATACCGTAAGTGATAATGGAATGAAAAAGGATTTTTCAAAGTATATATTGAATAAAATCACATGATTAATAAAAAGGAATTTATTTGAAAAACAAATAGAATTATAAAAGAAATTTATTTGGAAAATAAATAAAAGGAATTTTTATTTAGAAAACAAACAGAATTGAAAAAGGAATATTTATTTAGAAAATAAATAGAATAATTATAAAAGGAAATATTTATGAAATAAATAGAATAATTATAAAAGGAAAAATTTATGAAATAAATAGAATAATTATAAAAGGAAAGATGAGTTATGGATTGAAAGTAGATTGTAAATAGAAATCTGTTTAATAGATAAATTGAGAAGATTAATTTATAAATAATATAAATTAAATAAAATATTTACCATTTGATAAATGGGATATATAAGTCTGAAATTATATAGAGAAGTTGGAATCGGTTTTAACACCGATATTTTAATGAAATTTGAATTCGACATTTATAAAGGGAAATTTAAATGGGATTTAAAGTGTTAGAAGTTAAAAGGAGATTTTGTATAAATAATTCTATAAATAGAAGTATGAATAGAATAGGAAATGGGATATTATTTTAAAATGTGAAATCAAACTGTTTGGTATGTATAAAAGGAATATTATTCACATTTAATGTGAATAAGGGATTTAAATGAATATTTTTCAGATAAGAATATTTATGAAGGAAATTTGGGGTTTTGAATTAGAGTTAATCAAAAAGGAGTTAATCGATTAGAGTTGATCAAAAAGGAGTTAATTGATTAGAGTTAATCAAAAAGGAGTTAATCGATTAGAGTTAATTGATTAGGGTTAATCAAATAGAGTTAATCGATTAGAGTTAATTGATTAGAGCTAATCAAAAAGGAGTTAATCGAAAAGAGTTAATTGATTAGAGTTAATCAAAAAGGAGTAAATCAATTAGAGTCAATCAAATAGTGTTAATTGGTTAGAGTTAATCGAAAAGAGTTAATCGAATAGAGTTTATTCAAAAAGGAGTTAATCGAATAGAGTTATTCAAAAGGAGTTAATCGAATATAGTTTATTCGGAAGGAGTTAATCGAATAGTTTATTCGAAAAGGAGTTAATCGAATAGTTTATTCGAAAGGAGTTAATCGAATATAGTTTATTCGGAAGGAGTTATCAAATATAGTTTATTCGAAAGAGAGTTATACGTTGAAATTCGATTATATCGATTTCGAGAAAGTACTATTTACTTTTTGATTTTTAATCAAGATTTATTTAGTTATTTATAAATTATCTGTTTAGTTATTTAGTTAAATTAGGGAATAAAAGTTATATTTTGAATTTAGACATTTCAGGAGTAGGGATTATTATGCTATAGTTATAATCAATGTTTCAAATAAGAAGTGGATTCATAGATAGAATCCAAGAGTTGCGTATGGAAGTTTGTTAAAGATTTAAAAAGGTGAACTCTGTCTATTTCGAGGTTAAAAATGTTGTTCAGTTAAGGTCTGAGAGGTAGTTATGCCCCAACTTGATTGACTCCATTTTTAACTAAGGAATGGTTAAGGTTCAATAGTGAAGGTTGGTTAAGTGAATTTAGTTAATGAAGGTAATGGATTGAGTTGGCATAGCGATGTTTAAAACATCTGTTTAAATCCAATAAAGGAGTTTTGGAGATGTTTTCCAAATAAGAATCAGAATTGTTTTCTAATATAAAATAAATTAGAAATGAGAGTAAATATGGAAATGTTTTCCAATGATTAATAACATATATTTTCATAATTTAGAAAATAAGAATTTATGGAGATATGGAAATAGGTAACTGAATAAATTAATGATAAATTAATTTAAAAAGAGAAAAAGTTGATTGATGATTGATCGATAAGATTTCCATTTGGAAATATGACCGTTGTTGTACAGATGTTTTTCTTTGATAGTTAAATCACCGACTATCGAAGTTTTTGACCATTTTTCCATCGTCAATACGGAGAGACCCAGATCAGATTCATTATCTGAAAACTACTCTGTATGGACGTTAGCATTGCAATCAAATATGATGAAGATAATTGAAGACGGAGTTATGCAAGGGTTGTCCTGTTTACAAAATAGTACCTTTGGTTTGTCCAGTCCCAGGACAACCAGTATGGAAGAATGTCTGACATAGTATATTTAATAGATCGCGTAAGTTGATCTCTTCAAACGTATTTACTTTTGGTGGCGGAGGAATTCATTTCTCTTAGCTGTATACCTGTGGTATTTTTGGAGAAATCAATTTGTGATTTGGCGGGTACGACGATGTGACATTCAAAGTAAATAAAGGTGTGGTCTGTACATTATGACCTCTAGCCTCACAATCAGGAAATGGTATAAAATCGGATAGGTCGCATGGCTAAGTGGTTAGCTGTCAATTAGTGTGTATTGTCACCTGATCCAGAGTTTCATTTATTTCTATAATCTATTTCAATGCTGTCCCTTTCGGGAAACGGTTGCTGATCCCAACCGTTAGTGATAATACATTCGGTACACTCAAGCGAAATGAGTGACTGGTCATGTTTAGTCTGGGTTACAGTTGAACTCGGTATATTCCTCTCTAGAGATACACTGTCGGAAGGTAGTCCCATACCTTGCCAGTTGGAATTCATTACCCAATAAGCGCCCGCAGTTTTTTATTATATATTACGTATGTGGAACGTGAGATGAAAGCGTTCCGCTAGATGACTATTATAATGTGGTTGATAGACACTATTATAATATCAAATGATTTTTGATATAAAGATCATTGTTTCTTGCAAAAGAATTTTTGATATTAAATCAAATGCTTTGGATTCTCATAAGGGAAAAACCCGTTCTGTGTTATACGACATGGTCTTTTGAGATATCGTTTATTTTCCCAAACTGTTTTAAATTGTTTTACTCACACCAGTCCCATGACTGACCCGGAGTTTATTTTGTTTTGTTTTCCCTAAACTCTTGGGTGCCCAAATTTGTACGGGCAGTCAAGTTGTAATCTCCCGTATTTTTACGGTATGATAATTAATTAATTTAATTATTTAAATAGTGATTAAGAGAATTAAATGGTCGTTAAATTAAATTATATGGATTATTTAATTAATATAAATAATAGAATAATATATTTAATTCAGAATAATCAAAAATATTGGAATTCACAATACTGTGTGAATTGGACAGTTCAAAATATATAATTCAGTTTAGATTTGAATTATAATCACGAATATATTATTTTAAATGAAGTTTGAACGTATAATTATAATCGAGCCCGAAATGGGACGGCAGTTCATTAACTGGCTATTTGAACTTCAACTGGATATACAAAATCCGTTTTAAGCCGGATTTCTGTGAAACAAGAAACGTTAGGAGCTGGCGAAGTATATTTTTCTAATGGAAGAGAAAAATCGGGATTTCGTCGTTTAGATTTTGATTTATGTTCAAATCAAATTTTAGAAAAAACGCTATGGAGTTCCTTTGAAATTTATAAATATATATTTATATTATAAAAGGATTTTATATATAAATCGAATATCGATATAACTAGGAATTTTGAAGTATCGAGTTATAAATCCAATTGGAGTTGAATGGTATTCTGTGTGAATATATATATATACGATAATATTTATTTGTGAATATTTAATTTAATTATTTTTAAATATATTTAATTTTTAAATGGGTTTATTTAGAGCTTTAAAAATAGCCAGTTTTGCAAATGACCTCCGTTTTTGACGAAACTAATTTTGTTGGATCCGCAATATAAAATTATTGCTAGATTTCAATCTTCGTGATTTTTGAAGTCAGTATGTGGCCGTGTGGGATTTTAATGTGAAAAACAGTCAGTATTTTGATATTTAAAAATACGCTGTGTGAGCAAACGGAGTCGAAATTCGACGAAACTAGTTTCTTTTGGGTCCGTAATGTCGAAATATAGCTGTATGTCTATTTTCGTGATTTTTGGATGTGATGTGTGATCATAGGAATTTTTAAACAGTAAATACATATAGCGATTGATTATAATGGAATTAAATAATCAATTAAAAATAAAATAAAATATTTAAATTATCCTATAAATACCTTACCTCTTCTAACTTTAACCTAATTCTTTCCACGATCAAAAACATCACAGCCGCCATCAAATTTCAGCTCAAAACATTTTCGTGACTTCTAAATTCATAAAGATTCTAAATAAATCCCTATAAAATCCAAGATAGGTATATTTCGATTTCTATTGCTTTTCTCTTCAATATGATAGAACAATTAAGGGATTCGGTCACTGTTTTGCATCATTGGGTTTGTACGGTATATCTAGGGTTTGGGATTTGTTCGAATTTGGAGCATTGATGAGTAGTTTAGATGGTATTTTGGGCTCAGCGAAGGTTTTAGCATTCGGTGGTAAGGTTTTGTGATCTCCGATGATGTTTGGGGGACGCGAGTTCCTGATGTCAAGCATCTTGAGTTATGCGAGTGGAGATGCATGAGGAGGAGGTTGAGGAGAAAACGTAGGGGAGAAGACTGGTGCAACCGGCGTTGGTTTTCATGGTGTATTGAGGAAGAAAGGGAGGATGGAAGCTGAGATATTTTCGAATTGGTATTTACGGATTCCTGTAGTGTCGCGAGCGGAAGACACAGATGACGCGATTTGAATGGGAGGATCGAAGTATGTATAAATGGTATGGAGGTGTTTAGATTTTGATGAGGAGTTGAAAGGATTTCTTTGTTTGATGCTTAAGGGATGGCGGAGGGAGAACAAGGTACTCAAAGGTGTTGCAATGGCCATCAATGAGTTCTAGAGCGACAGTTCTGTTCGGGAAGAAGAGATTCAGGGAGGCGGGTTTTTTATGGAAGTTGGGCAGAAGTTTGGAAAAAAGTTAAGGCCCAATAATTTAATATATATTAGTTTAATTTAAAGTCTGAATAATGTATTAATTTGTAATCGTTATAACTTAAGCATAGTTTCTCAGAATTTCACGAAACAAGATCCGTTGGGATCGTATGGACGAGCGCAACACGATGGAACTGACTGGGAGTGGATTTTAGCCCATTACAATTTATAGCAAAATAAATTGTCTGTCTGAATCAAGCGATGGTTATCGTTATTAACGATGATCGTCCAATGTGAGTAAAACTCACTAACTCTATCAGTTCATATTTTTAAAACGTATTTTTAGAACTGATAAATGATAATTGATTGCTGTGTGCTGACTGTTTGGTTGAACTGCTAAGTGATTGGTTAAAATTATAGATAAAGATATATAAATAAATATATATATCGTTAATCAAATATTGATTCTGTTTATCAGAATATTTCATACTAAAATGATATTGATGTGAATTATATTGTGTAACATCTGTGGATGTAGCGAAACAGGTCGGAGGGATCCAACTGGATTCCTCAACATTTATTTTACTGTTTTTCATATACCGAAATATATGATGTGATATATAATCTGTTGTTGATTACGTGCGTTTGAATGATATCGATCAATTTTATATGGTACGTTAAATACCATAAGAAATACTGGGATGTAGAAAAGGGGGTTTTCAAAGTGTATTTTGAAAATAAATTTTTTATATAAAATCAATAGATTTTATATATAAAAGGAAAAGGATTTTATAAAAGAAAATAATTATAAAATCAAAGAATAAGAATAGAAAAGGGAAAATATTTGTGAAATAAATATAAAAGGAAAATATTTGTGAAACAAATAGAAAAAGGAAATATTTGTAAACTATTTACAAATAGAATTGAAAAGGAAATATTTGTAAAACATTTACAAATAGAATTATAAAAGTTTTTTTTAGAAAATAAATAGAATTATAAAAGTAATATTTATTTAGAAAATAAATAGAAGTATAAAAGGAAATATTTATTTAGAAAGTGAATAGAATTATAAAAGGGAATATTTGGAAAAATAAATATTAAATAGAAATCTGTTTTAACAGATAACTAGAGAAGATAAATTTATAAGTAATGTTTTTATAAATTAAGTAAAATAATTTATCATAGGACAAACTGAATATACAAGTCTAAACTTATATAGAGAAGTAGAAATCGGTTTTGACACCGATATGTTAAGTAGAAGGTGAACTCAACATTTTATAAAGGTAACTGATTTTGAAATAGGAATTCAAAAAGGAGATAATCAAAAGGAGTTAGTCGAAAGGAGTTCACCAAAATGTGTTAACCAAAAGGAGTTAACCAAAAGGAGATAATCAAAAGGAGTTAACCAAAAGGAGTTAAACAAATCAGAGTTAATCGATTAGAGTTAATCGAAATAAAGTTAATCATTTAGAGTTAATCGATTAGAGTAATCCATTAGAGTTAATCAGTTAGAGTTAATCAATTGGAGTTAGTCGAATATAGTTTATTTGAAAAAGGAGTTAATTGAATATAGTTTATTCGAATAGAGTAAAAAGAGGTTATCGAATATTAGTTTATTTGAAAGTAATTATCGAACGTAGTTTATTTGAAAGGAGTTATCGAATGTAGTTTATTCGAAAGGAGTAATCGAATATAGTTATTCGAAAGGAATTATCGAATATAGTTTATTCGAAAGGAGTAATCGAATATAGTTTATTCGAAAGGAGTAATCGAATATAGTTATTCGAAAGGAATTATCGAATGTAGTTTATTCGAAAGGAATTATCGAATGTAGTTTATTCGAAAGGAGTAATCGAATATAGTTTATTCGAAAGGAGTAATCGAATATTGTTTACTCGAAAGAAGAGAATTGAATAAAGTTTATTAGAAAGAGAGATTTTCGAATATTAGTTATTCGAAGAGAGTTAATCGAATATAGTTGATTCGAAAAGGAGTTATCAAATAGAGAATATTCGAAAGAGAGTTATATGTAGAAATTCGATTATATCGGATTCGGGAAAGTATTATTCACTTTCCGTTTTTAATCAAAATTTATTTATTCCTAAATAAATTAGTTGTTTGTTTATTTATCCAAATTAATAAATAAAAGTTATACTTAAATTATTATATTTCGGAAGCATGGGATTATAACACTATTGTTATAATCAAATGATTTTTGTAAAAGAAGTGGATTCGTGAATAGAATCCGAGAGTTACGTAAGGAAGTTTGTTAAATATTTAGAAGGTGAACTTTGTCTATTTTCGAAATTAAAAATGTTGTTCAGTTAAGGTCTGAGAGGCAGTTATACCCTAACTTGATTGGCTTCGTTTTTAACTAAGGAATGGTTAAGGTTCGACAGTGAAGATTGGTTAAGTGAAATTAGTTAACCAGGGTAATGTTTTGAGTTGGCATAACGATGTTTTATTTAAACATCTGTTTAAATCCAAATGTAGGAGTTTTGGAAATGTTTTCCAAATAAGAATCAGAAATGTTTTCTAATATAGAAAACAAGAAATGGAAATGTTTCCCAATGTTAATAACGTATATCTTCTAAATTTAGAAAGTAGGAAATATTGCATATATGGAGACAGGAGATGAAAAATGAACTTAAGAGATAAATGTTAAATGATGTTTGATCGATATAATTTCCATCTGGGAATAATATCGTTGTTTGCACACGTGTTTTCTTTGATAGCTAACTCACCGACTATCGAAGTTTTTGACCCTTTTTCCCTTGTCAATACGGAGAGACCGGGATCAGATTCATTATCTGAAAACCACTCTGTATGGGCATTAGCGTTGCGAATCAAATATGATGGAGATAATTGAAGACAGAGTTATGCAAGGGCTGTTCTGGCAATCCTAGGTAGAAATTGCCTAAGATGGATTTAAAGAATAGTGCCTTCGGTTTGTCCAGTCCCAAGACGACCTGTATGGAAGAATGTCTAACAGAGTATATGTAATAGAACGCGTAAGTTGATCTCTTCAAACGTATGTACGTTTGGTGGCGGAGGAATTCATTTCTCTTAGCAGTATACCCGTTGTACTTTTGGGGAAATCAATTTGTGATTTGGCGGGTATGACGATGTGACATTCAAAGTGAATAATTGTGTGATCTCACAGAGAAAAGCGTGGTCTCTAGCCTTACAACCGGGAAATGACAAAAATCGGGCAGGCAGCATGGCTAAGTGGTTGGTTGCCAACTAGGGTGTATTATCACCTATCTAGAGATATTCATTTCATACCTAGAAGGAAACACATGTCCTCCCTGAAGTCCTCTCCCGTTTCTGGTTCACACTGGGGTGTGAGGCTCGCGAATTAACGCTAGACAAAGCTACGCTATATTAAAGTCGTTCTTTGATCATCAACCACAAGACTCCGCTTTTCAACAGAAGCCTTGATCATTTGCATATCAACATGCCATACAGGCAATTCACGCTATGCAACCAATGTCTATCAATCACATAGAATGAAATCCAATGTCAGACACACATCCATTTACAAGTTTGTTTTGGGTCTGAACGAATCGTCCCATATGTCCAATACAGGAGAGAGGCCCATGCATATCCGATCGATCTCCAAACACGTATGGACGATCACCACTTACTACCTTGTCTTGGGCGTACAGCCCAATCAAGACATCAGTAATCATCCAAATGATGTGAATACCTCCGGTCTTCAACCACCATCTTCATCCTCAACACATCGTCGAATCAGTTATTCAGAATGGGATAAACCCGGTCTTCCTGAATAACTCGCGTATATAACAAACAAGTGCTATAACAACATATGCCTCATTCCAATCTAGAATATTCCTTTATTCAAATATTCTTACACTTTGGGAAAGATTCCCATTAATTTTATCAAAGATAAATTCTTTAAATTTATTCTTTAATCTTCCTTTGGATATCAACTCAAACCAAATTATGTTTATCCAAACTAGTCGGGATTAGCGCACCTTACCAAAGTAATCATTTGTTTAATTTCCCAATCCCAACCTATTCATCCCATGAAGCAAAACAGGTAATACTTCATATCTAACACTATAGTGTTATCGGTAAATTCAATTACCATTTCTCGTTCAAATCTAATTAAAGATTTAACTATCTCCTAGAGTAAAACTGGTGGTACTCCATTCTCGATCATTTCAATCTAATTAAAGATTCATTAAAACTCCACTTGGTTTTAATATTCCCAAAAATCAATATTAATGATTGTTTAACTTGGGAAATCATATCATGTCTTTAACCGGGTTAAAGAACCAATGTCCTTTAAAACACCGTTCACAATAAACACAAAATCACATTCCATTCCATCAGCCTTTAATCGTAAATTAGAAAGTGAACAATTCCCTAAGTATTAAACCCGACCCAGGAAACCATTCAACTTAACTAATCTCCAGTCAGTTTCTAATTTTCTTAACTCCATTGGGTTTATGAATAGTATGATTAAAGATACCATACACGACAAACTCAGAATTCAATTTGATATTAAATATAAGGCTCTGAATAGAAAATATATCGGCTTATATTCAATACCAAATTCTGAAATCAAAAAATATCATATTGGAAAAACAATATATCTATATCTTCCAGATTCCTCCACAATATCCGTATAATCACGGAATCCAATATCGAAATATTCCGAAGATAATTTCGATTTAAATCCATTCCAATTCATATATTGGAAATCCTGGTTATTTTTAAAACTATTTCAAATCCATTTTATTTATTTAAAAATATTGGATTTTTAATTCTAGTTCAAAACTAGTTCATTTCGACAAAAATATATTTTTATCTTTTCAAATATGGGATTTTTCATCCTAATTCTTTCCAAATCATTTATTATGATTTAACACAAAATATTGGTATTTTTAATAATTTTATCAAGGCCTATACAGTCTATTTCCATAAACGGCCATCGAACTGCACTTACATCGACCTTTTCCAAATTTCATTTGGACATAATTCCAAATCCAACCATTAGATTTCAAATCTCTAATACACATTAAAAAGTTCTTTTCGATACGAACCCAACGGTTCCGGTTTTAGTAGAATCCGACGGTCGGATATCCCGTAATGTCCATTCGAAGTCAATGGTCGAAATTCGCGAACTACCGCAACGCGGCGCATTCTATTCAGGCCATTATATATATATATATATATATATTTCATTGATTTCCATTTAAAACGTATTTTATAAATTGTTTTAAATTTGTTTTCAAAAAGATTTCAACTTCATATTCAAATCAAAATTGAATATTTCGTATCATCGATATATAAATGATAGTATTTTCAAAACATTATATTTTGAAATCAATTCCTTTTCGATACTCATTATAGAAATGAATAAAATCGATATAAATATCGTTCACGTCAAAATGGCGTTATCTAATCAACATGGCTATATATATATTTAAATATATTCGTGTCCTTCCCAAATCGGATAGCAAAATCACATCTTTGATCCGTTACTGAATATTATTTTAAAATATTCGTTATTTTAAAATATTCATTCTTTTTGAGCTGGAATTAAACACAGCCAATTACCACATAATTTGATTATATGGATTTCATACAACACGTGTATACAACCACAATCAAACACAGTCAACCATCCTTTTATAATTAAAAATAAATATTTATATTCTAATGTCGATTCAAATAAATATATACGTTCTAATTCTATTCAAAATAAATTTCTCTTCATTATTATTTAAAATAAATCATTTTAAATATTCAAAATTCATTAAAATTGCCAAAATAAAAATTTTAAATTGGTTTTGATTTTCCGGGTTGTTACAATCTCCCCCACTTAAAATCTTTTCGTCCTCGAAAAGGAACGGAGCTGAAAGTTGTTTAACTAACCAACTCAACTTTCATTATTTTAATTATGGCTTAAGTTCTTCAACTTTTCAGTTTCTAAGAACTTTTCAATTTTTTCAAAAATTTGGTTAACACGCTAAATTTTCGAAAATTTTTGCCATAACCTCCGTTGTACGGGAGCACCGGGAAAATCCCCAAACCGCCACACAGGCCTCTCCAATCAAAAAGAAAAAGAAACAGCCAAGCAGCTAGCCAATCGGCTCATAAAATCATCAAAAACCCCAAGAAATACAACAAACATGTACCTATTTGTGGGGCAAACAATTTTATTCCTCTTCTCTAGCCTCCTTGCTATAACCTGTTCAATGTATATACATGTATATGCATGCAATTCCAAACAATTTTCAATTCAATTCAATATTTGATACAATTTGGTGATATGTGCCATTCATTCACATAATGGTTTTATTGGTTAACAAATAATCATACAACACAACCATCAATCAATTAGTGGATTATCGTTTCAAACATATAACTTTAATACATAGTCAAAAATCGTGTTTTTGATGCCAAATCACAACAAATAATCCTATCTAGTTTTGGTTCTCACACCAGTCAATTGGAAATTTATAGATATCCCACTTTCGAAACTCGAAAACAGACTACTGATGCCATATGTCATCAGTAGAATCATGCCTGGGCGACTAGAGTGTGATTCTATATCCATCCAGTATATTAAAACTTCAAATACACATGGATCAGACGTATACGCAAAATCTTTATATACTTGATTATCCAAATCAATATAAAAATAATATTCAAATACGAATAATTGATTTAAATTTTCAAAACAAAAATTGTTTTCATCTTTATTTGAAAACAACTCTCTTCTGACTCATTCTAGGATACTTCTGATCCCATTTCTAACGAGTCATTCTCATTGGATATCACTAATCCAATTTCTGGTGAGTTCTTTTGTTTGGTTCCAACGTGTCTTGTTCTCCGAGCTCTGTAAACCAAAGCTCAGATACCAAATGAAGCGATCCGAGCTTCCCCGTAAAGGAAAGCCCGGATTGAATTGAGAACAACACACATTGGAACACAAACAGAAGAACATTTCATAGCTTATTACAACAATTTCATCAGAATACAAGAATATACAGAGCATGAATAAATATTACACATTTACTAATATTAGAGATTTACAAGTTACATTGCAGTGGAAAATAATACAAAACACAACTGAAGAGAATATACGGATACAGAGCTTTCCAAATATCATTCCAGTTGCAAACCAGGTTCTTATGAATATAAATCTACAAAACCAAAACTACTAGCTGCCCGTGTGGAAAATAGGGGCACCCAGAGTTTAGGTTAAAACAATAAACTCCAGGTCAGTCATGTGACTGGTGTGAGAACTAAAACGGTTATTTAAAACTTTACTTTAAATCAGATATATCAAGGTACCACGCTGTATAACACGGAATGGGTTTCCTCCCAAGAATACCAGTGCATGTAACAAAATAGCGCAATGGTTTTTGGAAAAATGAAGCGATTATAAGACCCAGTACTATCACACAATGCAATGCAAGCCGGGGGATAGGGTTTTCCCTTATAATAGCCAAACATGCTTGGTACGTTAAAACAAATCATTTGATACTATTATAAGTGCATAGTGTTTAAAACAACTTCAAATATAAATGTATCAATCCTAGACGGCATGGGTACCATATATCATGCCACCAATACTAGGCTCTACAATCAAAACCGCAATTGTCACGTATTGGAAGTTGGGTTTCCATCTGTGAACCAAGAAAGGGATCGTCCTTACCGCTTCGAGACGCTCTTGCCCGTGTCACAGGATCAGAACGCATCGACCCTTGGATCGTCAGGGCCGGTCCACTCAATGTGGATTAAAATGCCTGAACACTGCGTTTCCTCGCCCTATGGGGCGTAAAATGGCCATATCCCGACCAAACTATCGGCCCTAGAACGACCGATATAACCGAGGTGCCTCGCTATCCATCATCCACATAAGTAAAATGTAAGGGCATGCAAAACACTGACACCAGTCCTAGCTAGAAGGAAACGCATGTCCTCCCTGAAGTCCTCTCTCGTTTCTGGTTCACACCGAGGTGTGAGGCTCGCGAAATAACGCTAGACAAAGCTACTCTATATTAAAGTTGTGCTTTGATCATCAACCACAAGACTCCGTTTTTCAATAGAAGCCTTGATCATTTGCATCTCGACATGCCACACAGGTAATTCACGCTATGCAACCAATGTCTATCAATCACACAGAATGAAATCCAATGTCAGAAACACATCCATTTACAAGTTCGTTCTAGGTCTGAACGAATCGTCCCATATGTCCAACACAGATGAGAGGCCCTCGCATATTCGGTCGATCTCCAAGTACGTCTGGACGATCACCACTTATTACCTTATCTTGGGTGTACAGCCCAATCAAGACATCAGTAATCATCCAAACGATGCAAAGACCTCCGGTCTTCAACCACCATCTTCATCCTCGACACATCGTCGAATCAGTTATTCAGAATGGGATAAACTCGGTTTTCCTGAATAACTCGCGTATATAGTAAAAAAGTGCGGTAAAAACACAACATACGCCTCATTCCAATCTAGAATATTCCTTTATTCAAATATTCTAACACTTTGGGAAAGATTCCCATTAGTTTTATCAAAGATAAATTCTTTAAATTTATTCTTTAATCTTCCTTTTGATATCAATTCAAACCAAATTATGTTCATCCAAACTAGTCGGGATTAGCGCACCTTACCGAAGTAATCATTTGTTTAATTTCCCAATCCCAACCTATTTATCCCATGAAGCAGAACTAGTAATACTTCATATCTAACACCACGGTGTTACAAGTAAATTCAATTACCATTTCTCATTCAAATCTAAATAAAGATTTAACTATCGCCTGGAGTAAAACTGGTGGTACTCCATTCTCAATCATTTCAATCTAATTAAAGATTCATTAAAACTCCACTTGGTTTTAATCTTCCCAAAAATCAATATTAATGATTGTTTAACCTGGGAAATCATATCCTGTATTTAACTGGGTTAAAGAACCAATGTCCTTTAAAACACCGTTCACGATAAACCCAAAATCACATTCCATTCCATCATCTTTTAACCGTATGTTAGCAAGTGAACAATTCCCTAAGTATTAACCCCGAAGGCTGATACCAACATCAGATCAATACCCAGGAAACCATTCAACTTAACTAATCTCTAGTCAGTTTCTAATTTTCTTAACTCCATTGGGTTTAAGAACAATATTATTAAAGATGCAATTCACGAAAAATCCAAAATCTATTTTGATATTAAATACAAGGCTCTGAATAGAAAATATATCGGCTTATATTCAATATCAAATTCTGAAATCAACAAATATCATATTGGAATAACGATATATCTATATCTTCCAAATTCCTTCACAATATCCATATAATCACAGAATCCAATATCAAAATATTCCGAAGATAATTTTGATTTAAATCCATTCCAATTCCTATATTGGAAATCCTGGTTATTTTTAAAACCATTTCAAATCCAATTTATTTGTTTAAAAATATTGGATTTTTAATTCTAATTCAAAACTAGTTCATTTCGACAAAAATATATTTTATCTTTTCAAATATGGGATTTTTCATCCCAATTCTTTCTAAATCATTTATTATGATTTTACACAAATTATTGATATTTTTAATAATTTTATCAAGGCATGTACAGTCGACTTCCATAAACGGCCATCGAACTGCACTTACAGCGACCTTTTCCAAATTTGATTTGGACATAATTCCAAATCCATCCATTAGATTTCAAATCTCTAATATTAATTAGAAAGCTCTTTTCGATACGAACCAAACGGTTCCGGTTTTAGGAGAATCCGACGGTCGGATCTCCCGTAATGTCCATTCGAAGTCAATGGTCGAAATTCGCGAACTGCCACAGTGTTGGGCGTTCTATTCAGGCCATTATATATATATATATATATATATATATATATATATTTCGTCGATTTCCATTTAAAACGTATTTTATAAATCGTTTTAAATTCGTTTTCAAAATGATTTCAACTTTATATTCAATTTCAAATCAAAATTGAATATTCCATATCATCGATATATAAATGATAGTATTTTCAAAACATTATATTTTGAAATCAATTCCTTTTCGATATTCATTATAGAAATGAATAAAATCGATATAAATATCGTTCATGTCAAAATGGCGTTATCTAATCAACACGGCTATATATATTTAAATATATTCGTGTCCATCCCAAATCGGACATCAAAATCACATCTTTGATCCATTACTGAATATTATTTTAAAATATTCATTATTTTAAAATATTCTTTTTTCTGAATTGGAATCAGACACAGCCAATTACCATATAATTTGATTATATGGATTTCATTCAACACATGTATACAACCACAATCAAACATAGTCAACCATCCTTTTATAATTAAAAATAAATATTTATATTCTAATGTTGATTCAAATAAATATATACATTCTAATTCTATTCAAAATAAATTTCTCTTCGTTATTATTTAAAATAAATCATTTTAAATATTCAAAATTCATTAAAATTGCCAAAATAAAAATGTTAAATTGGTTATGATTTTCCAGGTTGTTACAATTCTACAAATTTATATAGATAATATCATTTTTTTCAACTAACGAAGATTTATGTAAAGAATTTTTTGCTATAATGAAGAAAGAATTTGAAATGTCACATATGGGAGAGTTATTATACTTTCTCGGTCCTCAAATTGAACAATTTTCAGATGGTATCTTTATTAATTAAGAAAAATATTGTAATAATCTAATTAAGCGTTTTGGAATGGACAACACTTCTGCAAAACCAATTCCTATGAGTACTATAGCTCATCTAGATCGAGATGACAAAGGTAAAAGTGTTGACCAAAAATTATATAGAAGTATGATAGGATCACTACTTTATTTAAATTCAAATCATCCTGACATTATGATGAGTGTATGTTTATGTGCTAGATTCCAAGCAGATCCTAAAGAATCACATCTAAAAGCGGTGAAACGAATCCTGCGATATCTTAATAATACTAAGGACTTCGTTCTTTTCTATCCGAAGGAATGCCCCTTTGATTTAGTATCCTATAGTGATGCTGATTTTGTGGATCTCGGACGGATAGAAAAAGTACAAGTGATACGTGCCATTTTATTGGAAAATCACTAGTCTCTTGGTTTAATAAGAAGCAGAATTGAGTATCACTCTCAATATGTGAAGCAGAGTATATATCTGTAGCTTTAGCTTGTGCTCAGGAGATCTATATGCAACATACACTCAGAGATTTTGGTATAAATTTATCTAAATCGACAATTTACTGCGATAATACAAGTGCAATAAATCTATATAAAAATACTGTAAATCACTTACGTACAAAACATATTGATATTCGTCATCATTTCTTACGTGATAATATAAAAAAAGAAATTATCAATTTAGAACACATTTCTACCAAAAATCAAATAGCTGACATATTTACAAAACCACTTTTAGAAAGTTTATTTGTAAAATTACGTAGAGAATTGGGAATATTGTCTATAAAAGATATTTAATTTTTTTTTATGCTAAGGGCAAGACTCGCACTTGGGCCTTTTGACAATGTTTTTAAAGTCTTATACCATCTGAGCTATTTGTTTCTATTGTCTACATAACATTGTAAAAAATTAATACTTCTCTAAATTTTTCTTAACCATCCATTTTTTTTAACTAGTAAACTATTCCATGGTTATAATTTCTTCTAAATTATGTGCCACAAATTTCACAACTCGTTCAAGCTATAAATACCTAACGAAAATTAAAATCACATACAATCAACTTTCAAAACAATCATGTCATCACACAATTCTAACTCTCTAATCAATATTACTTTCTCAACAGATAGTCCGACGGAAACTCCACGTCTTCCTTCACCAACACCAAGAAATTAATCGGTATATAAGTGGGGAAATTATTGTACTGAATTGATACCAGAGTCAAAGAAAGCAAAACATGCTCTTTTTACTTCTCCAGATACGAAAAGGAAGATTGATGAAATACATCATTATCAACGACAACAAATAGAACTTCAACGTGAGTTGTACTTTGAGCAAAAAGTCACATTGAAATGGTTGGGTTTTCTTGAACAAATCGGTGTAAAATGTTGTAGTACAAAGACGAAAGATGTTACCGAACCACTACAAATACCAGTAAACCCTCTTAATCCATCTGCATCATATCGTACTGCAAACGACCCTGTATACCATTGGGATTCTCCACAAAGACCTCCATACAGTCCAAATACTTGGGACAAAAGTTATATGGTGAATGAGGGAAGACGGTTTTCAACACCTAAAAAGACGTCATCTCCTAAACATTATAATATATTCTTAAGTCTATTTGATTATCTTATGTTTTTATACCTATGCTGTCAAAATAAATCGTTTGAATTCTTTAAAATATATACACAATCTATAACATATGTTTATATTTTATTATTCAGAAAAATAGAATGCATAAATAAAGATTATATAGAAATCAGACGTTTGTCTGAACAAAACAAATGTCTGAATGTTGAGACAATAATATTATTCCATACAGATTCAGACATCTGACCTGTTTAAAATAGATGTCTGAAATGGAAGAAAAAAGGAACTATTTTTCCCAGGTTGAAATTGATCAAAATTCAGATGTTTGAAATTTTTCAATAGATGTCTGAATCGAGTCTGACAATTCTAACTTTTTCTTCATAAATTTCATGGAAAATTATCCTAAAAGACCAAGAATTCAAGAACAAGTTCCTCCATTCGATGATCTAATTCAGAGATAGCTCCGGAACGATATAGCAAATGAGAGATACAAAGTTATGAACAATTCAAAGTTCTTCGAAGGTGCCTTTGTTAAATTTGATGCTTTTTCTAATTATCGTCTTCTTCAATATGCCCGACACTTTAATTTCGTATCTCTAGTGGAGTATAATGTCAATAATGTTCCTATTTAACCAGTGCAGGTAAAACTCTTTTTAGCTAACCAAATTTAGAATACCAAATACCTAGAACTACTAAGGATTCTGTATGGTCTATGGTTTATGGGAGACGTATTTATCTTCCAATTCAACAATTAGGGAAAATTTTGCATTGTGCTTGGCAAGGGGTCGATGTCGACACTATTGAAGTTGATATTAGTGAAAGGCATGAGATATCTCATAAGTTTATATCCAATGATTTAATCAACATGCAAGATCTTACCTCTACACATCTACATCCACAAGCCCATCTTCTTAAACGAATATTAGTTCATACTATACAACCCTGAAAAGGAAGCTATAAAAAGGATACCGACGTGACTTTCAAGCTTTATATTCTTTATATTCGAATAAGCAAATTAACTGGACCAAAATCATTATTGACAAGTGGATAGATATAACAAAAAAAGAAAATACAAGACACTTCACTATTGAGCTTATATCACTAGGATTCTTCTTGAAAGTGAAGTGCAAATTCCCGAAACTCCATCATTAAAAATCAAAGAAATCAGACCAAAAACTCTTGCTCTAATGGATATTGAACCAAATCCACCGACACTTGAGTATATGTTTTTTGAAAGTTGGAAATAACATGTTGCTTTGCAAGTATAAATACATGTGGACGAATCATATTATCGTCGCCGGTTGAGAGAAGAAGAGCACGAGGGAATCCAAATTATTTCTCACGATACACTTCCTAAGCAAGCCATGGCTATACTCCCATGAAATCAATCAAAACTTCACTCGGACTTAAAATGCTTTTAGCGTAGCACAAACAAAAAGTTTAATTCCTTGAAAGGCTTTTTAAATAAAATTTGGGACAAAATATCTTGCACCATTGACCAATCCTCTCAAGCTTATGATCCGGCTCCTTTTCAATGGTTGTTTAGTTCTATAACACCCCGTATTTTCTATGAACATAAAAGTAACAAAACAAAGAATAATTAATTGTTAAAGTAAGAATTAAGGGAAAAGGGTTACGCCATTGCGTTCGTCTCGAAATTCAGCTTGGAATGGAGTCCAAGTTTTCGTAAATCGAACTTCGTATGAGAAAGTTATGGCCCTCAGAAATTTAAACAAACTAAAAACAGTTCAGTTTAAAATTCAAAATTCGAATTCAAATGAAGAAGCGGGCTAGGAGGGATTTTTCTTGCCCTAGGCCAGGTCGACGAGGGGGCGACCTCCCCTATACAGGTCGACCAGGAGGTCGACCGACCCCCTCGGGCAGATCTGAACTGTGACGATTATGACTTGTTGTTGTGTCTTTTCTGACCTGTTGCCGAGTCACTAGGGCATAAGTGGAAATTCTGGATAACTCTATCTAGTCTGGTCGGTTGTTCTTGCTCCTATGATAATCTAACGGCTTATATTGATTTAAACGTCTATAAAAGCACTTATAGACTCAAGCTCTAAACCTAAACTAAATTAATCTCTTGGCCTATATGCTGCTGCTAGAATAGTTCTTCTTAAAGCTTAGGGATTGCAAATCAGGATTCTAATACAAACGACGGACGAATTATTCTCTTCTCTAATCCGTCTTTGTGAGTACAGTTATTTTCAGATATAAAATTTAATTATGATCTTGACATGACTATAAATTTGGATTTGAGATTATGCATATTCTTGATTATCAGATCTGTTTTTCTGTGTAGATCTATCTTATTAATATTATAGTAACTATTTTGTATCTCTTCCTTCCTTCTGTTCTATAGCCATTCTACCACGAACCTGAGCCAAATCTCACAAGAGATTAACGCGCGAAAGCTAAATTTGGGAAAAATAGTGAACGATGCATAATTAGACATGACTAATTTTTGACTGATTTGAAAAAGAACATATGTTGTAATTTAAGATCTGGATTTGGGCATACTATATATGACAGTCTGTTATTTGGAAGAAGGAGAATTATTTTGCATATGACTTAGGCGCAAAGATCTATATTAGAATAGGATAATTATTAAATGTGAATACGCCTAAATGGGGATTTTGGATATTAGGCATACGTTGAAATCAAAAGCTATAATTTGGCATATTTCGTATTGTATATCATGATTTGGGGTTTTTGGAGGATATTCTGTACTGTGTAAATTTAACTAAAATTAGGGGCATATGCTATGTTGTAAATTATGACCATAATTTGGGCATGTAAAATTAGGATTAATTTTATGATTAAATCTGTTAAATTGCCTAATCAGCTAAATCTGTTGAAACTGAATACCGTATATTTGAGGTATGAGAATCTGTAGGCTCGATCTAAAATTGAGCAAAACAAGTTAATAGAACTTTGAATAATCTGTTGTAACTTGTAAAGAAGTTTAATTTGCTGAATTGGCATAATTAGTCTGATATTGGCATAATCTGTGAATGAATACTTAAGCTAAAAATAAGAATGCTGAGACACGAGGTTAGACTCTGTTGGCGGTAGAAGCCTGCCCAACCGGCTTAACCAACAACCGCAAACTGTCAGTCTAATGTGAGAGTTCATAGGCATAGCCAAAAGATTCGTAGACACGAGGTTAGGTCTGGCTTGTGGCAGAAGTCTGCCCGGAACCGCCCGGCACATCCAGCGGCCACAAGCTACCGACATAATGTGAGAGGTCTGTGCATTAGTAATTAATTAATGCAAATCTAGGATAAATATGATGCCTAAAACGTATTGGGTGGTAAATGCCCATTATTAGCATTCTGTTTCTGTATCTTCTGTCTCTATTGGGGTGGTAAAGGCCCATTATTAGCATTCTGTTTCTGTAGAGATTATTCTGTTTCTGTTTCAGTTTAGACAGCAGGGTAATACCTAATCCTGTTATACTAAGTATTAGTGCAGAGAAGTAAGATATAGGTAAGAAGCATATCTTGGTCTGTATCATTAGGTTTCTTCTGTTTAACTTAAGCATACCTGCTACTCCTGTTGTTGTAATCTCTTATCCAGCTTTATTTACATGTCATGATACTACTATCTGTTTATATGTTGAAAGTTACTGGACTCGCCAGACTTTATGTCTGACCTCGTTTGTTGTCGCCTCTTTTTCTTTCCGTCCCCCCCCCCCCAAGGTGCTCAGGGTGGAAACATAGGAGCTTGATTCATATTCACTCTGCTTGAAGTGCTTGAAGTAATGCTTGGCTTTGACTCTACCTTCTTATGGCAGTTTATGTTGGGATTATGGTTTTAAAATTATGCATTCTGAAGGATTTTGGTATAAGACTGATACTTGTGTACTTGGGTTTTGGTATTGTGATTTTGAAGGATGTGACCAAACTTATTTCTGTTTTTGCTGTAATAAAGTTATATATTTTTCAAGTACTACTTTACGTATCTGTCTTGTAATATTCTGTTCTGTTTACTTATAATGCTTCATGGAAGTTAATGCATTCCCTTTGTGAATGACATTAACGGGCATGGGGTGTTTCACTTGGTATCAGAGCCGAAGGTTACCAGATTTGATAAAAAGTTTTTGAAAACTATTTCAAAAAGGTTTTAAAAAGGAAGTATTTTCAAAAGTAAAGTTTATTTTGAAAAAAAAACATAATCCGCAAAAGCTATATATTTGTCTTTCAATTCTCCATTTTGAATCTCTTCCTTTTTCTTTTCAGCATGTCTGGGGTACCCGAGATACCCGAGAACATATCGATCCCAGCCTAGTTCAGAAGGTATTTGGAGGCTAGGGCCACCGCCGCAGGCCTAGCAGACGTTCCACCTCCCCCAGCTACAGTCGCTCCTCCTCCTACCCCTCCCCGCGTTGATACTTTTTTGAAGATATGCAAAGACTTTCGGGCAATGGGCGGGAAACGTTTTCACGGGTCAGAGGCGTTTGTTGAAGCTCGAAATTGGCTTAAGGAGGTGGAAGATTTGTTTGGTATCTTCGAGATAGAAGGTGGAAGGAAGGTCCAATTAGTTGCTTGGTTAATGAAGGACGAAACTTCGTTTTGGAGGGAGGTCACGAATGGAGAGCATCTAGTGGAGACATGGATGGATTTCCGGCATAGGTTCGAGATGAAATTTCTCTCACGAGTAGAAGAGAATTTATACATGGAGAGGTTCTTGGCATTGAAGCAGGGGAATTTATCAGTAAAGGAGTACATTAACAAGTTCAATCAGTTGGCGAGATTTGGCTTAGACTTGGTGAACACACCTGAAAAGAAGGCCCTGGGATTCGTTAAAGGTTTGAATGAGCCGCTACATGGGTTGGCTATGACCCACATTCCTATAGGGGCTATCTTCAAGAAATTGGTTGACATGGCATTGATGCATGAAGAGGAAGCCAAAAGTGAGAAAAAAGAGGAAAAACTCGAAGGACCACAGAACAAGAAAGCGTGGCCCAAAAAGGAAACACAAAAGAAGGATGAAAAGTCTGGAGATAAGAAGGAGAAAAAAATGGTTTACTTGTGGAAGCTTGACTCATCTGAACAAGGATTGCAGAAAGAGGAAGGGAACTTGCTTCAACTGTGGTGAGATGGGACACTTTAATAGGGATTGCCCAAAGAAATAAGGGCAAGGGCAGAGGACATGACCTACTTGTGAAGGGCAGGTGAATGCTCACGTGGCTGGTGGATAGGATAGAGATAGGAAAATTTCTGTAGAAGGCTTAAATTTCCTTATCTGATTATTGAGTTAAAACTCCTTTTGATTCTGGCATTTTGATTCTGTAATTGGGACCCTGCACTTTAATACTGATCTTATTTCTGATCCCGCTATAGTCTCAAACCCCATAAGGGTTACGACTCATCTATTTGTGGTAGGTTGGGGTTTGAGGGTATTTGTGTTGGGCGTTAAGTTGACTATGACACATACATTCTTGGTTTTGTGGGATATGGTGGGGTTTTATCATGCTTAGTTTCCCAAGAATCATTTGATAACCTGATCTGTACCAGTAGTCTATGAGTATCTGAATATTTCTGAAAAGGATAGGGGTTTTTACTCGAAGCGTGAAGTAGATTTCCAGTTTTGACATTGTTTAATGGGAGTAATTCTCTGAGTGTCTATCTGATGTTGATTTCGGTCTTCGGGGTTGATACTTAAAGATTTTATTCCCTTAACCGATGTCTAATTGGAACAGAACTTTTGTTTTAATTGTACTTGCTTCTATCACTCGGCTGTATCCTATCGATCGAGTCTTTAACCTTTAGGTAGAAACTAATGGGTGTAAACATGTGTTTGAGACATGTTATGTTTGATGGTTGCAAGTGGATGCAAGTGGTTGCTAGTGGTTGCTCGTGGATGTATATACACACACTAGGCATTAGATCGGCTCAAAAGCACTCTCATACTGCATATGGATGTGTGCTCATTTTTTTCAATTTTTGTGGATGCAAAATGATTGACTCATCACATGGATGTTGCATTTGGATGAATGGTTATGCACTCATATAGAAATGATGTGTATCAAATAGGATTTCTTGCATACATAATTGGACTCATGGCACTAACATAATTCTCATTGAGGACGTCAACTGAATCAGTAGACCGCCTGATCTTTGCATTAGATAAGAGACATATACACACATACAACTTCTAAGGACAATGGATGCTTTTGTATGATGGTTGAGTAGATGGGTGATTGGTTGGTAGGACACATTCTACTTAACTTGAAGATTTCGGGGACGAAATCCTTTAAGGAGGGGAGAATGTAACACCCCATATTTTTGTGAACATAAAAGTAACAAAACAAAGAATTCTTAATTGTTTAAGTGAGAATTAAGGGAAACGGGTTATGCCATTGCGTTCGTCCCGAAATTCTGCTTGGAATAGAGTCCAAGTTTTCATAAATCAGACTTCGTATGAGGAAGTTATGGCCCTCAGAAGTTTCAGAAATTTAAATAAACTAAAAACAATTCAGTTTAAAATTCAAAATTCGAATTCAAATGAAGAAGCGGGCTGGGCGGGATTTTTCCCGTCCCAGGCCAGGTCGACCAGGGGGCCAACCTCTCCTATACAGGTCGACCAGGGGGTCGACATGCACCCTTGGGCAGATCTGAACTGTGACGATTCTGACTTGTTGCTGAGTCTTTTCTGACCTGTTGCCGAGTCACTAGGGCATAAGTGGCAATTCTGGATAATTCTATCTAGTCTGGACGGTTGTGCTTGCTCCTATGATAATCTAATGGCTTATATTGATTTAAACGTCTATAAAAGCACTTATAGACTCAAGCTCTAAACCTAAACTAAATTAATCTCTTGGCCTCTATGCTGCTGCTAGAATAGTTCTTCTTAAAGCTTAGGGATTGCAAATCAGGATTCTAATACAAACGACGAACGAATTATTCTCTTCTCTAATCTGTCTTTGTGAGTACAGTTATTTTCAGATATGAAATTTAATTATGATCTTGACATGACTATAAATTTGGATTTGAGATTATGCATATTCTTGTTTATCAGATCTGTTTTTCTGTGTAGATCTATCTTATTAATATTATAGTAACTATTCTGTATCTCTTCCTTCCTTCTGTTCTATAGCCATTCTACCACGAGCCTGAGCCAAATCTCATAAGAGATTGACGCGCGAACGCTAAATTTGGGAAAAATAGTGAACGATGCATAATTAGACATGACTAATTTGTGACTGATTTGAAAAAGAACATATGTTGTAATTTAAGATCTGGATTTAGGCATACTATATATGACAGTCTGTGATTTGTAAGAAGGAGAATTATTGTGCATATGACTTAGGCGCAAAGATCTATATTAGAATAGGATAACTATTAAATGTGAATACGCCTAAATGGGGATTTTGGATATTAGGCATACGTTGAAATCAAAAGCTATAATTTGGCATAATTCGTATTGTATATCATGATTTGGGGTTTTTGGAGGAAATTCTGTACTGTGTAAATTTAACTAAAATTAGGGGCATATGCTATGTTGTAAATTATGACCATAATTTGGGCATGTAAAATTAGGATTAGTTTTATGATTAAATCTGTTAAATTGCCTAATCAGCTAAATCTGTTGAAACTGAATACCGTATATTTGGGGTATGAGAATCTGTAGGCTCGATCTAAAATTGAGCAAAACAAGTTAATAGAACTTTGAATAATCTGTTGTAACTTGTAAAGAAGTTTAATTTGCTGAATTGGCATAATTAGTCTGATATTGGCATAATCTGTGAATGAATACTTTAGCTAAAAATAAGAATGCCGAGACACGAGGTTAGACTCTGTTGGCGGTAGAAGCCTGCCCAACCGGCTTAACCAACAACCGCAAACTGTCAGTCTAATGTGAGAGTTCATAGGCATAGTTAAAAGATTCTTAGACACGAGGTTAGGTCTGGCTTGTGGCAGAAGTCTGCCCGGAACCGCCCGGCACATCCAGCGGCCACAAGCTACCGACCTAATGTGAGAGGTCTCTGCATTAGTAATTAATGCAAATCTAGGATAAATATGATGCCTAAAACGTATTGGGTGGATAAGGTTAAATCAACTAGGAGGATGAATCTAATAAACCCATTTCGTAAATCTGTAGGCCCACTACAAGGTTAGGTGAGACATTCTGTAAGTCTGTTAATTTGTATATCTGATCAGTTAGTCTGAAAACTTGTTAACCTATATGTCTGATCTGAGAACTAGTTAATCTGAACTTTGTACATCTGAAATCTATTAGTCTGGGGACACAAGGTTAGGAGGGGTAATTACTTGTGTCATTTGTTGTGTGGAACCCATATTAGTCAGTAACCCTTTTCTGGTATCAAAACTATGACCCAACACTAGGAGGGGTTCGGGCACGCTTACTGAACTAATTGTAAGATGTTCACTCTGATAATGGTGAGGGGTGTTGATGGCGCATTCCAACCGGGTTATGTGTGTGCATGGATCCGGTCTGCTCTGAGGATGTAAGACACCATGACATCTGTAAATAGGTCTGTGTCTATAGGTTGCCACTTTAGGGAATGATACACCCTTTTGTGGGGCTGGCACAGGGTATTTATGTATTAGGGAGTCGATCACTTAGGGTAAAGGGTACACCTAGATCTGTCTGTTTCTGCTGGTACCTTCTGTCTCTGTTGGGGTAGTAAAGCCCCATTAGTTGGGGTGGTAAAAGCCCATTATTAGTATTCTGTTTCTGTTGGGGTGGTAAAGGCCAATTTGTTGGGGGTGGTAAATGCCCATTATTAGCATTCTGTTTCTGTATCTTCTGTCTCTGTTGGGGTGGTAAAGGCCCATTACTAGCATTTTGTTTTTGTAGAGATTATTCTGTTTCTGTTTCAGTTTAGACAGCAGGGTAATACCTAATCCTGTTATACTAAGTATTAGTGCAGAGAAGTAAGATATAGGTAAGAAGCATATCTTGGTTTGTATCATTATGTTTCTTCTGTTTAACTTAAGCATACCTGCTACTCCTGTTGCTGTAATCTCTTATCCAGCTTTATTTACATGTCATGATACTACTATCTGTTTATATGTTGAAAGTTACTGGACTCGCCAGACTTTATGTCTGACCTCGTTTGTTTTCGCCTCTTTTTCTTTCCGTCCCCCCCCCCACCCCCTAAGGTGCTCAGGGTGGAAACATAGGAGCTTGATTCATATTCACTCTGCTTGAAGTGCTTGAAGTATTGCTTGGCATTGACTCTACCTTCTTATGGCAGTTTATGTTGGGATTATGGTTTTAAAATTATGCATTCTGAAGGATTTTGGTATAAGACTGATACTTGTGTACTGGGGTTTTGGTATTGTGATTTTGAAGGATGTGACCAAACTTATTTCTGTTCCTGCTGTAATAAAGTTATATATTTTTCAAGTACTACTTTACGTATTTGTCTTGTAATATTCTGTTCTGTTTACTTATAATGCTTCATGGAAGTTAATGCATTCCCTTTGTGAATGACATTAACGGGCATGGGGTGTTTCACTTGGTATCAGAGCCGAAGGTTACCAAATTTGATAAAAAAATTTTGAAAACTATTTTCAAAAAGGTTTTAAAAAGGAAGTATTTTCAAAAGTAAAGTTTATTTTGAAAAAAAAACATAATCCACAAAAGCTATATATTTGTCTTTCAGTTCTCCATTTTGAATCTCTTTCTTTTTCTTTTCAGCATGTCTGGGGTACCCGAGATACCCGAGAACATACCGATCCCAGCCTAGTTCAGAAGGTATCTGGAGGCTAGGGCCACCGCCGTAGGCCCAACAGACGTTCCTCCTCCCCCAGCTACAACCGCTCCTCCTCCTCCCCCTCCCCACGTTGATACTTTTTCGAAGATATGCAAAGACTTTCGGGCAATGGGCGGGAAACCTTTTCACGGGTCTGAGGCGTTTGTTGAAGCTCGAAATTGGCTTAAGGAGGTGGAAGATTTGTTTTGTATCTTCGAGATAGAAGGTGGAAGGAAGGTCCAATTAGTTGCTTGGTTAATGAAGGACGAAACCTCGTTTTGGAGGGAGATCACGAATGGAGAGCATCTAGTGGAGACATGGATGGATTTCAGGCATAGGTTCGAGATGAAATTTCTCTCACGAGTAGAAGAGAATTTATACATGGAGAGGTTCTTGGCATTGAAGCAGGGGAATTTATCAGTAAAGGAGTACATTAACAAGTTCAATCAGTTGGCGAGATTTGGCTTAGACTTGGTGAACACACCTGAAAAGAAGGCCCTGGGATTCGTTAAAGGTTTGAATGAGCCGCTACATGGGTTAGCTATGACCCACATTCCTATGGGGGCTATCTTCGAGAAATTGGTTGACATGGCATTGAAGCATGAAGAGGAAGCCAAAAGTGAGAAAAAAGAGGAAAAGCTCGAAGGACCACAGAACAAGAAAGCGTGGCCCAAAAAGGAAACACAAAAGAAGGATGAAAAGTCTGGAGAAAAGAAGGAGAAAAAAATGCTTTACTTGTGGGAGCTTGACTCATCTAAACAAGGATTGCAGAAAGAGGAAGGGCACTTGCTTCAACTGTGGTGAGATGGGACACTTCAATAGGGACTTCCTAAAGAAATAAGGGCAAGGGCAGAGGACAGGACCTACTTGTGAAGGGCAGGTGAATGCTCACGTGGCTGGTGGATAGGATAGAGATAGGAAAATTTCTGTAGAAGGCTTAAATTTCCTTATCTGATTATTGAGTTAAAACTCTTTTTGATTCTGGCATTTTGATTCTATAATTGAGACCCTGCACTTTAATACTGATCTTGTTTCTAATCCCGCTATAGTCTCAAACCCTATAAGGGTTACGACTCATCTATTTGTGGTAGGTTGGGGTTTGAGGGTATTTGTTTTGGGCGTTAAGTTGACTATAACACATACATTCTGGGTTTTGTGGGATATGGTGAGGTTTTATCATGCTTAGTTTCCCAAGAATCATTTGATAATCTAATCTGTACCAGTAGTCTATAAGTATCTGAATATTTCTGAAAAGGATAGGGGTTTTTACTCGAAGCGTGAAGTAGATTTCCAGTTTTGACATTGTTTAATGGGAGTAATTCTCTGAGTGTCTATCTGATGTTGATTTCGGTCTTCGGGGTTGATACTTAAAGATTTATTCTCTTAACCGATGTCTAATGGGAACAGAACTTTTGTTTTAATTGTACTTGCTTCTATCACTCGGCTGTATCCTATCGATCGAGTCTTCGACCTTTAGGTAGAAACTAATGGGTGTAAACATGTGTTTGAGACGTGTTATGTTTGATGGTTGCAAGTGGATGCAAGTGGTTGCTCGTGGATGTATATACACACACTAGGCACTAGATCGGCTCAAAAGCACTCTCATACTGCATATGGATGTGTGCGCATTTTTTTCAATTTTTGTGGATGTAAAATGATTGACTCATCACATGGATGTTGCATTTGGATGAATGGTTATGCACTCATATAGAAATGATGTGTATCGAATAGGATTTCTTGCATACATAATTGGACTCATGGCACTAACATAATTCGCATTGAGGAGGTCAACTGAATCAGTAGACCGCCTGATCTTTGCATTAGATAAGAGACATATACACACATTCAACTTCTAAGGACAATGGATGCTTGTGGATGATGGTTGAGTAGATGGGTGATTGGTTGGCAGGACACATTCTACTTAACTTGAAGATTTCGGGGACGAAATCCTTTAAGGAGGGGAGAATGTAACACCCCATATTTTCTGTGAACATAAAAGTAACAAAACAAAGAATACTTAATTGTTAAAGTGAGAATTAAGGGAAACAGGTTATGCCATTGCGTTCGTCTCGAAATTCTGCTTGGATTAGAGTTCAAGTTTTCATAAATCAGACTTCGTATGAGGAAGTTATGGCCCTCAGAAGTTTCAGAAATTTAAATAAACTAAAAACAATTCAGTTTAAAATTCAAAATTCGAATTCAAATGAAGAAGCGGGCTGGGCGGGATTTTTCCCGCCCCAGGCCAGGTCGACCAGGGGGTCGACCTGCACCCTCGGGCAGATCTGAACTGTGATGATTCTGACTTGTTGCTGAGTCTTTTCTGACCTGTTGCCGAGTCACCAGGGCATAAGTGGCAATTCTGGATAACTCTATCTAGTCTGGACGGTTGTGCTTGCTCCTATGATAATCTAACGACTTATATTGATTTAAACGTCTATAAAAGCACTTATAGACTCAAGCTCTAAACCTAAACTAAATTAATCTCTTGGCCTTTATGCTGCTGCTAGAATAGTTCTTCTTAAAGCTTAGGGATTGCAAATCAGGATTCCAATACAAACGACGAATGAATTATTCTCTTCTCTAATCCGTCTTTGTGAGTACAATTATTTTCAGATATGAAATTTAATTATGATCTTGACATGACTATAAATTTGGATTTGAGATTATGCATATTCTTGTTTATTAGAGTTGTTTTTCTGTGTAGATCTATCTTATTAATATTATAGTAACTATTCTGTATCTCTTCCTTCCTTCTGTTCTGTAGCGATTCTACCACGAGCCTGAGCCAAATCTCATAAGAGATTGATGCACGAACGCTAAATTTGGGGAAAATAGTGAATGATGCATAATTAGACATTACTAATTTGTGACTGATTTGAAAAAGAACATATGTTGTAATTTAAGATCTGGATCTGGGCATACTATATATGACAGTCTATGATTTGGAAGAAGGAGAATTATTGTGCATATGACTTAGGCGCAAAGATCTATATTAGAATAGGATAACTATTAAATGTGAATACGCCTAAATGGGGATTTTGGATATTAGGCATACGCTGAAATCAAAAGCTATAACTTGGCATAATTCGTATTGTATATCATGATTTGTGGTTTTTGGAGGATATTCTATACTGTGTAAATTTAACTAAAATTAGGGGCATATGCTATGTTGTAAATTATGACCATAATTTGGGCATGTAAAATTAGGCTTAATTTTATGATTAAATCTGTTAAATTGCCTAATCTGCTAAATCTGTTGAAACTGAATGCCGTAAATTTGGGGTATGAGAATCTGTAGGCTCGATCTAAAATTGAGCAAAACAAGTTAATAGAACTTTGAATAATCTGTTGTAACTTGTAAAGAAGTTTAATTTGCTGAATTGGCATAATTAGTTTGATATTGGCATAATCTGTGAATGAATACTTTAGCTAAAAATAAGAATGCTGAGACACGAGGTTAGACTCTGTTGGCAGTAGCAGCCTGCCCGGACCTAACCGGCTTAACCAACAACCGCAAATTGTCAGTCTAATGTGAGAGGTCGTTGGCATAGCTAAAAGATTCTTAGACACGAGGTTAGGTCTGGCTTGTGGCAGAAGTCTGCCCGGAACCGCCCGGCAAATCCAGCGGCCATAAGATACCGACCTAATGTGAGAGGTCTGTGTATTAGTAATTAATTAATGCAAATCTAGGATAAATATGATGCCTAAAACATATTGGGTGGATAAGGTTAAATCAACTAGGAGGATGAATCTAATAAACCTATTCCGTAAATCTGTAGGCCCAATACAAGATTAGGTGAAACATTCTGTAAGTCTATTAATTTGTATATCTGATCAGTTAGTCTGAAAACTTATTAACCTATATGTCTGATCTGAGAACTAGTTAATATGAACTTTGTACATCTGAAATCTGTTAGTCTGGGGACACAAGGTTAGGAGGGGTAATTACTTGTGTCATTTGTTGTGTGGAACCCATATTAGTCAGTATCCCTTTTCTATTATCAAAACTACCGGGTTATGTGTGTGCATGGATCCGGTCTGCTCTGAGGATGTAAGACACCATGACATCTGTAAATAGGCATGTGTCTATATGTTGCCACTTTAGGGGATGATACACCCTTTTCTGGGGCTGACACAGGGTATTTATGTATTAGGGAGTCGATCACTTAGGGTAAAGGGTACACCTAGATCTATCTGTTTCTACTGGTACCTTCTTTCTCTGTTGGGGTAGTAAAGGCCCATTAGTTGGGGTGGTAAAGGCCCATTATTAGTATTCTGTTTCTGTACCTTCTGTTTCTGTTGGGGTGGTAAAGGCCAATTTGTTGGGGTGGTAAATGCCCATTATTAGCATTCTGTTTCTGTATCTTCTGTCTCTGTTGGGGTGGTAAAGGCCCATTACTAGCATTTTGTTTCTGTAGAGATTATTCTGTTTTTGTTTTTGTTTCAGTTTAGAGAACAGGGTAATACCTAATCCTGCTACACTAAGTATTAGTGCAGAGAAGTAAGATATAGGTAAGAAGCATATCTTGGTCTGTATCATTATGTTTCTTCTGTTTAACTTAAGCATACCTGCTACTCCTGTTGCTGTAATCTCTTATCCAGCTTTATTTACATGTCATGATACTACTATCTATTTATATGTTGAAAGTTACTGGACTCGCCAGACTTTATGTCTAACCTCGTTTGTTTTCGCCTCTTTTTCTTTCCGCCCCCCCCCCCAGGTGCTCAGGGTGGAAACATAGGAGCTTGATTCATATTCACTCTGCTTGAAGTATTGCTTGGCTTTGACTCTACCTTCTTGTGGCAGTTTATGTTGCGATTATGGTTTTTTAAAATTATGCATTCTGAAGGATTTTGGTATAATACTGATACTTGTGTACTTGGGTTTTGGTATTGTGATTTTGAAGGATGTGACCAAACTTATTTCTGTTTTTGCTGTAATAAAGTTATATATTTTTCAAGTACTACTTTACGTATCTGTCTTGTAATATTCTGTTCTGTTTACTTATAATGCTTCATGGAAGTTAATGCATTCCCTTTATGAATGACATTAATGGGCATGGGGAGTATCACTTGGTATCAGAGCCGAAGGTTACCAGATTTGATAAAAAGTTTTTGAAAACTATTTTCAAAAAGGTTTTAAAAAGGAAGTATTTTCAAAAGTAAAGTTTATTTTGAAAAAAAAACATAATCCGCAAAAGCTATATATTTGTCTTTCAATTCTCCATTTTGAATCTCTTCCTTTTTCTTTTCAGCATGTCCGGGGTACCCGAGAACATACCGATCCCAGCCTAGTTCAAAAGGTATCCGGAGGCTAGGGCCACCGCCGAAGGCCCAGCAGACGTTCCTCCTCCCCCAGCTACAGCGCTCCTCCTCCTCCCCCTCCCCGCGTTGATACTTTTTTGAAGATATGCAAAGACTTTCGGGCAATGGGCGGGAAACCTTTTCACGGGTCAGAGGCGTTTGTTGAAGCTCGAAATTGGCTTAAGGAGGGGGAAGATTTGTTTGGTATCTTCGAGATAGAAGGTGGAAGGAAGGTCCAATTAGTTGCTTGGTTAATGAAGGACGAAGCCTCGTTTTGGAGGGAGGTCACGAATGGAGAGCATCTAGTGGAGACATGGATGGATTTCAGGCATAGGTTCGAGATGAAATTTCTCTCACGAGTAGAAGAGAATTTATACATGGAGAGGTTCTTGGCATTGAAGCAGGGGAATTTATCAGTAAAGGAGTACATTAACAAGTTCAATCAGTTGGCGAGATTTGGCTTAGACTTGGTGAACACACCTGAAAAGAAGGCCCTGGGATTCGTTAAAGGTTTGAATGAGCCGCTACATGGGTTGTCTATGACCCATATTCCTATGGGGGCTATCTTCGAGAAATTGGTTGACATGGCATTGATGCATGAAGAGGAAGCCAAAAGTGAGAAAAAAGAGGAAAAGCTCGAAGGACCATAGAACAAGAAAGCGTGGCCCAAAAAGGAAACACAAAAGAAGGATGAAAAGTCCGGAGATAAGAAGGAGAAAAAAATGCTTTACTTATGGAAGCTTGATTCATCTGAACAAGGATTGCAGAAAGAGGAAGGGCACTTACTTCAACTGTGGTGAGATGGGACACTTCAATAGGGACTGCCCAAAGAAATAAGGGCAAGGGCAGAGGACGGGACCTACTTGTGAAGGGCAGGTGAATGCTCACGTGGCTGGCGGATAGGATAGAGATAGGAAAATTTCTATATAAGGCTTAAATTTCCTTATCTGATTATTGAGTTAAAACTCTTTTTGATTCTGGCATTTTGATTCTGTAATTGAGACCCTGCACTTTAATACTGATCTTGTTTCTGATCCCGCTATAGTCTCAAACCCCATAAGGGTTACGACTCATCTATTTGTGGTAGGTTGGGGTTTGAGGGTATTTGTGTTGGGCGTTAAGTTGACTATGACACATACATTCTTGGTTTTGTGGGATATGGTGGGGTTTTATCATGCTTAGTTTCCCAAGAATCATTTGATAATCTGATCTGTACCAGTAGTCTATAAGTATCTGAATATTTCTGAAAAGGATAGGGGTTTTTACTCGAAGCGTGAAGTAGATTTCCAGTTTTGACATTGTTTAATGGGAGTAATTCTCTGAGTGTCAATCTGATGTTGATTTCGGTCTTCGGGGTTGATACTTAAAAATTTATTCTCTTAACCGATGTCTAATGGGAACAGAACTTTTGTTTTAATTGTACTTGCTTCTATCACTCGGTTGTATCCTATCGATCGAGTCTTCGACCTTTAGGTAGAGACTAATGGGTGTAAACATGTGTTTGAGACATGTTATGTTTGATGGTTGCAAGTGGATGCAAGTGGTTGCTAGTGGTTGCTCGTGGATGTATATACACATACTAGGCACTAGATCGGCTCAAAAGCACTCTCATACTGCATATGGATGTGTGCGCATTTTTTTCAATTTTTGTGGATGCAAAATGATTGACTCATCACATGGATGTTGCATTTGGATGAATGGTTATGCACTCATATAGAAATGATGTGTATCAAATAGGATTTCTTGCATACATAATTGGACTCATGGCACTATCATAATTCGCATTGAGGAGGTCAACTGAATCAGTAGACCGCCTGATCTTTGCATTAGATAAGAGACATATACACACATACAACTTCTAAGGACAATGGATGCTTGTGGATGATGGTTGAGTAGATGGGTGATTGGTTGGTAGGACACATTCTACTTAACTTGAAGATTTCGGGGACGAAATCCTTTAAGGAGGGGAGAATGTAACACCCCATATTTTCTGTGAACATAAAAGTAACAAAACAAAGAATACTTAATTGTTAAAGTGAGAATTAAGGGAAACGGGTTATGCCATTGCGTTCGTCTCGAAATTCTTCTTGGAATAGAGTCCAATTTCATAAATCAGACTTCGTATGAGAAAGTTATGGCCCTCAGAAGTTTCAGAAATTTAAATAAACTAAAAACAATTCAGTTTAAAATTCAAAATTCGAATTCAAATGAAGAAGCGGGCTGGGCGGGAATCCCGCCCCAGGCCAGGTCGACCAGGGGGCCGACCTCTCCTATACAGGTTGACCAGGGGGTCGACCTGCACCCTCGGGCAGATCTGAACTGTGACGATTCTGACTTGTTGTTGAGTCTTTTCTGACCTGTTGCCGAGTCACTAGGGCATAAGTAGCAATTCTGGATAACTTTATCTAGTCTGGACAGTTGTGATTGCTCCTATAATAATCTAACGACTTTTATTGATTTAAACTTCTATAAAAGCACGCATAGACTCAAGTTCTAAACCTAAACTAAATTAATCTCTTGGCCTCCATGCTGCTGCTAGAATGTTCTTCTTCTTAAAGCTTATGAATTGCTAGTCAGGATTCTAATACAAACGACGAATGAATTATTCTCTTCTCTAATCCGTCTTTGTGAGTACAGTTATTTTCAGATATGAAATATAATTATGATCTTGACATGGCTATAAATCTGAATTTGAGATTATGCATATTCTTGTTTATCAGATCTGTTTTTCTGTGTAGATCTATCTTATTAATATTATAGTAACTATTTTGTATCTCTTCCTTCCTTCTATTCTATAGCTAGTTTACCACGAGTCTGAGCCAAATCTCATAAGAGATTGATGCACGAACCCTAAATTTGGAAAAATAGCGAATGATGCATAATTAGACGTGACTGATTTGAGAAAAGAACGTATGATGTAATTTTGAGATCTGGATCTGGGCATACTATATATGATAGTCTGTGATTTGGAAGAAGGAGAATTATTGTGCATATGACTTAGGCGCAAAGATCTATATTAGAATAGGATAGCTGTTAAATGCGAATACGCCTAAATGGGGATTTTGGATATTAGACATACGCTGAAATCAAAAGCTATAATTTGGCATAATTCGTATTGTATATCATGATTTGGGGTTTTTGGAGGATATTCTGTACTGTGTAAATTTAACTAAAATTAGGGGCATATGTTATGTTGTGAATTATGACCAAAATTTGGGCATGTAAAATTAGGCTTAATTTTATGATTAAATATGTTAAATTGCCTAATCTGCTAAATCTGTTGAAACTGAATACGGCAAATTTGGGGTATGAGAATATGTAGGTTCGATCTTAAATTGAGCAAAACAAGTTAATAGAACTTTGAATAATCTGTTGTAACTTGTAAAAAAGTTTAATTTGTTGAATTGGCATAATTAGTCTGATATTGGCATAATCTGTGAATGAATACTTTAGCTAAAAATAAGAATGCTGAGACACGAGCTTCGACTCTATTTGCGGTAGAAGCCTGCACGGACCCAACCGGCTTAACCAGCAACCGCAAACTGTCAGTCTAATGTGAGAGGTCGTACGCATAGCTAAAAGTAGGGGTGAGCGTTTGGTCGGTTCGGTTGGTTTGGACGTAAAAAAACGCAAACCGAATTGAAACCGAAAATTTTCCAAACCAAACCGAATCGAATTAATTTCAGTTAATTCGATCGGTAACCGATTTAACCGAACTTGAAGGATGTATTACAATTCAAATGATGCATTCGCTCATACTAAACCATAAATTCATGTTTGGAGAAAGTTTATATTGTAAATTTTATGTTTATGATAAGATATGATCTATATGCCACAAATGTCTTTTTATTATATAGCCAAAATAATTATTTAAAGTACTACAATATCATAAAATTGGATAATAAATTACAAGTTGGTTAATTCAGTTAAACCGATAACCAAAAATATATATTTTCTAAACCGAATTCAAACCGATTAAGTTTTGAAACCGAACCGAACCGACTGAAACGAACCGGTTTGGTCGGTTAATTCGGTTTGAACCGAACATTGCTCACCCCTAGCTAAAAGATGCTTATACATGAGGTTAGGTCTGGCTTGTGGCAGAAGTCTGCCCGGAACCGCCTGGCACATCCAGCGACCACAAGCTACCGACCTAATGTGAGAGGTATATGCACTAGTAATTAATTATTGCAAATCTAGGATAAATATGATGCCTAAAACGTGTTGGGTGGATAAGGTTAAATCAACTGGGCAGATGAATATAATAAACCCGTTTCGTAAATCTGTAGGCCCAATAAAAGATTAGGTGAAACAATTTGTAAGTCTGTTAAACTGTATATCTGATCCGTTAGTCTGAAAACTTGTTAACCTATATGTCTGATCTGAGAACTAGTTAATCTGAACTTTGTACATCTGAAATCTGTAAGCAAGTTAATCTAAATCTTTTAGACTGGGGACACAAGGTTAGGAGGGGCAATTACTTGTGTCATCTGTTGTGTGGAACCCATATTAGTCAGTAACCCTTTTTTGGTATCAAAACTATGACCCAACAGTAGGAGGGGTCCGGGCACGCTTACTGAACTAATTGTAAGACACCATGACATATGTAAATAGGTCTGTGTCTATAAGTTGCCACTTTAGGGAATGATACACCCTTCTGTAGGGTCGGCACAGGGTATTTATGTATTAGGGAGTCGATCGCTCGGTGTAGAATTTAGGGTACACCTAGTTCTGTCTGTTTCTGTTGGTACCTTATGTCTCTATTGGGGTGGTAAAGGCCCATTAGTTGGGGTGGTAAAGGCCCATTATTAGCATTCTGTTTTTGTACCTTCTGTTTCTGTTAGGGTGGTAAAGGCCCATTATTAGCATTCTGTTTCTGTATCTTTTGTCTCTATTGGGGTGGTAAAGGCCCATTACTAGCATTCTGTTTCTGTAGAGATTATTCTGTTTCAGTTTAGACAGTAGGGTAATACCTAATCCTGTTATACTAAGTATTAGTGCAGAGAAGTAAGATATAGGTAAGAAGCATATCTTGGTCTATATCATTCTGTTTCTTCTGTTTAACTTAAGCATGCCTGCTACTCCTATTGCTGTAATCTCTCATCCAGCTTTATTTACATGTCATGATACTACTATCTATTTATATGTTGAAAGTTACTGGACTCGCCAGACTTTATGTCTGACCTCATTTGTTTTCACCTCTATTAATTTCCGTCATCCCCCCCAAGGTGCTCAGGGTGGAAACATAGGAGCTTGATTCATATTCACTCTGCTTGAAGTGCTTGAAGTAATGCTTGGCTTTGACTCTACCTTCTTATTGCAGTTTATGTTGGGATTATGTTTTTAAAATTATGCATTCTGAAGGATTTTGGTATAAGACTGATACTTGTGTACTTGGGTTTTGGTATTGTGATTTTGAAGGATGTGACCAAACTTATTTCTGTTTTTGCTGTAATAAAGTTATATATTTTTCAAGTACTACTTTACGTATCTGTCTTGTAATATTCTGTTCTGTTTACTTCTAATGCTTCATGGAAGTTAATGCATTCCCTTTGTGAATGATATTAACGGACCTGGGGTGTTTCAAGTTCCGTTGAAGAAGTTTCGGATTCTAGTTCTGATCATGGTGATCCTAAAGGAGGAGATACTAGTGTGGGTCCAAGCATGACGGCTTTAGAAAGTTTGTAAGTACGATATGGTGGTATGGTTCTTATCAAATATTTTATTTTAAACTTTTAAATTACTATCGTTTGTAAAAAAAATTAGCACCTTGGTCTATCTTAAGCACAAAACTCATTTATGTGTTAATGGTGATGGTAGTATGTCTATAGTATGTTTGAATATTACAAGTATCATGTCACGTTTGTGCATAAGTTTATGTATGTAATTGTCTGTTGTGCATATTCTTGTTTACACTTATGTATAAGTATCTCCTTTCTGTCAATGACAAAGAGGGAGAAATATATGATGATATATGCATATTGACAGAGGGAGCTACATGTATAGTTGTCATTATCAAAAAGGGGAGAATGTTGGATCTCGCTTTATAGCGTTTTGATTATGACAACTATACATGTGCATATATATATATTATTATCGACTAACTCTGTTTTATAGGAAGAAATTCAAACAACTTATTCAAGAGCTCTTACGGAAGATTAATATTAGAGTCTGTTAGTATTAGTATTTCATTGTTAAAATCTTCCTTGATGATTCACATACACATACAAGATTTCAAAGTATATAATTCTATATGCAAATGCACAAGGAATAGCTCTCTATCAGGAAACAGACGTCTGACCATTTCAACTAAGACGTCTGTTTGCTGAAAGGAATATCATTTCAGCACAATATTCAAACGTCTGAGTTCTAAAAGTCAAACGTCTGTTTTATGCCTAAAACGAACTAATTCCTTGCTATCCGAATTTTAAATCAAAAACAGATATCTGAATTTTTTATTCAGACATGTGAATACGAAAGAATGCAGCGTTTCAATGAAGAGTTACAACTTTTAATCCATATCTCTTAGACAAAACTCTTCATGATTAGGTGCAACCTTTTGTAGATGATAGATAGATCTTGATCAAATGTTTTAATCATCGAATATTACTCTTATTCTTTCTACCTTATCTAAAGCATTCAAATTCATAAAAGCACTCTACTTTCATATTTCTAAGATTTCAACCTTCCATATTCTTTTACAAATTACACGATTATCATCAAGGAAAGATTATAGGAAATGTGTACATAAATTTGACATATCCGTGTTATCAAAAACACAAGTAGTCATCAATTTCTTTGTATTGTGGAAGTCCTCTTCAGCAGTTGAGGCAAGTAATCTCGTTCGGCTGTTCGAG
>JASFAX010003927.1:0-40990 GCA_030737875.1 Allium sativum
GGTGTTAAGCAAGAGAATAAATTCTCTGCCACCAAACAGATATATATTTAGCAGAGATCAACAATGCAGTTCGAAATACATTGATATACATGCAGTCTTATCTTTAACGGGGTTAAAGAACCAATGTCATTTAAAACACGGTTCATGACAAACCCAAAATCACATTCCATTCACTACAACAAAATGACCCTTCAATAGCGTTTATAAAAGGCTATTATGGCGTTTTTATAAACGTTGTGTATCAACAAGCTATAATAGGCTAGGAATATTTAATAACAAACTAAAAAACACTATGAAAAGCATGCTATCAATAAAGGCTTTTTATAGCGTTTTAAACGCTATAAGAAGTCATGTTATGGCTTGTTTGAACTGTTGGCTTGCAAATGTACAACGACCAAATTACGTTATTATTCCCTATAACAGCGTTTCTGAAACGCTGTTAAATATTATAATAGCATTTTATAAACGCTGCTAAATATTATAACAGTCTTTTTGAAATACTATTGAAACCATTAATTGCATGCTATTAAAAATCATTTTTGCACGATATATACGTCCAATATCACACTATAGTCGACAGATTTATATAAACATAATATATCATTTCACAAATCATACAAATCACATTAAACCAAATTTAACTAACCATTCAACTTCCATATAAAATAAAACAATGTATGTTATAATATTTAATGAGCATTACATTATAAGTGTAAATGACACATGTGATAAAGACCATGCTACACATGAGAATTAAGTATGCAAACCCAAAAAAATTGTTACTTCAGAAGAACTTCAAATCCTTGATATACTGCAGCATGTCGTCATTTGTATGCACCATAGATGGGTATGTACCTATGGAAAAAAATTCAATAATTAGCAATTATAACTATATTTGTGTGTGACCTAATTATATAAACTTAATTAAATTATATGAAACTTAATTAATTTAGTAAGTTTTATAAACTTTGTTCATTTATATAAACTAATTAAATTAACTTGGTTAATATTATATAATTTAGTTAATATATATTAACATATGAAATTTCTTGAAATGAACGTAAATTTTGTTTTAAATACTTTATTCAATAATTACATGTCTATTGTTATAAGCTTATTAATTTTTATAAAACTTTAACTAAATTTTATAAACTTATTTAAATTAAGAAAATAGTTGTTTATTAGTTATTTGAAAACTTAATTAACCAAGTTACTTATTTTAAACTTAGTTACTTTATTATTATTATACAACTACTATTATTATTATAAATATAGTTAACTTTATAAACTTAATTAATTTTTATAACATAGTTAATTTTAAAAAAAATATGATTTTTACTAAACTTAGTCAACTTTTATAAAAATTTAACAAAATTTTCAAAATAGAGAACATGTAATATTCATAATATTGTTATTATATTATTAGTTAAGTATTTTTAATATTAGTTTATAAATTTATTATTATTCCATTACTATTATTATTATATTATTTATAATATTATTAATTAGTTTTTATAACTTAGATAACTTAGTTAATTTTTATAAAAAATTAGATGGTTTTTATGAAACTTATTACATTTTTCCAACAATTTATCAAAGATTTCAAAATAAAGGACATGTAATATTCATAATAATAACATTATTATATTATTAATTAAATATTTATAATATTGATTTGTAAATTTATTATTAGTATTATACTATTATTATTATATTATAGCATATATTATTATATATTTATTTTTATATACCTTTGATTAAAATTTGAAAATCTCGATTAACTTAGTTAAATATTTATAAAATAAGTTTATAAATTTATTATTTAATTATATTACTATTATTTTTATTACATTATGTGACGATCCCAAAATCCGTGTGACGGTATTAAGGATAATATTGGAATATAACACATCAATCATCATAGCAGAGAACAGATAATAGCAAAAACAATAAATAGAATAATTTTACATGGATATGACAGCGGAATCACAACATGTAACAACATCAGAATAACACAACGTAGGATATAACTTAGTAAATAAAAGGTAAGTGATCAGTCACCATCGCCAGAGGCGGAATATATACATGCAGTGAGACATAATAAGGGTATCAGTCTACATCGCCGAAGGCGGTACATATACATACGATAATAAGTACTGAAAGTAAAGCAGTCTGCATCGCCTGTGACGGAATCATAATATAAGTACAATAATGGAGGAAAATGTCAACGTCATCTCTGTGAAGTCAGCCTCGCCATGAGCCAAAATGCACTCTATGCAACAGTGCAGAGCCAAAAACAACCTGTCACCTGTGAACTAGGCTGCCCGCGTTTGCAAAGTGAAACAAACAACGAGTCAGTCATGGGGACTGGTATGAGGAATCTATTTAACAGTTTAAACAACAGTAATGAGCAAATCAGAGGACCACGCCACTTTCGCGGAATGGGTTTACTCAAGTGATTGCTGGTGCATTTAAAACAAAGTAAATTCTTTAAAACAACGCAATGCTTTTTAAAAGAATGAAGCTATTATAAGACTCAGGTCCATCATACAATGCAACGCAAGCCGGAGGATAGAGTTTTACCTTATAATGGCCAAATATGCTTGATACGTGTAAAGCAAAATCATTTGATATTATTACTAGTGCATATATGTTTCAAAAACGAATAGTATCATAAATATCAATCATAGGCATCATAACTACCATATACTATGTCGCCATACTAGTTCTACAATCGAATCCGTTATTTCGTATTGGAAATTGGGTTTCCGTCATGAGTCAAGGCAAGGGGCAAGCTCCTCTCCGCTTCGAGACATTCTAGCAAATGCCTCAGGACTACACACTTTGGGTAACCCCTGGATCTTCAGGGCCGGTCCTCTCTTACGTTTGAGGATTGGCAATTCCTGAACACACGTTTCCCGGTCCTTGCAGACCTATAATCGAGGCGCCTCGCATTCCAACAACCACCTAGGTGAAAAATAGATATAAATGTCAGGGCTGGTAAGTCACTGACACCACCATAGCTAGAAAGAAACGTCGTGCTCTCCCTGCAGTCCTTATCCCGTTTTTAACTCATAAAGAGGTGTGAGGCTCGCGAATCCACGCTATACACAAAGCCAGGCTACGTAGGCCGTGCTTTGATCATCATCCACAAGACTTTGCTTTGCAACAGAAGCCTTGATCACAGCATCTTGGCATGCCATATAGGCAATCCACTCCATACGACTGATTTCTATTGATATATAACCTCTGAGCTCGTACGTCTCAGAGAAGGGCGTTAAGTAAAAGAATAAATTCTCCGCCGCCAAACAGATATATATTTAACAGAGATCAATCAGTATAGAACAAAATCCAATGTCAGACACACAGTCCATTTACAAGTCCGTTCTGGGTCTGAACGAAACCGGAGGCGTCAAATTCCTCGTATATCCGTTCAATCAACACATACGTTCAGACGGCTACTACTTCCGTTCCTTCACGGTAGCCACTCCAGTCAGGAACCTCAGCAGCGCCCATCCAACCGATACGAAGATCGTCGGTCTTGAATCGTCTTTGTATTTTCCAATTCGAATCGCTCGATCAATTATTTGAAATAAGGGTTAGCTCGGCCTTTTCAAATAATTCACGTAGTTAGAATTTAAATCAATTCTTTCCATGGTTATATTATTCGACATCCATATTTCAGTTCTTTAGTGTTATTTTCGTGTCAAACACATACAACCATCAAATATCAAACAAATCAAGCCAAATTGGTTTATTTCTACTCTATGATGCTTATAATATTTTATAACGATTTTTCGCCATTTTTATTTATTTAAAAATGGCCATATTTAATTAAACGACGTTTCAGGTCGTGTCATGGCACTGGCGCTGTTTTTCCCCTAATTTGTTTTACACATATCGGAAAATCTACCCGTTGGATTTCTACAAAGTCTATATCAGTGGGAAGATATTCCCCAAGCGAACCCAATGGTTCCAGTTTCGTGAAAATCCGAAGGTCGGATCTTCCACATTAGTCGTTTGAAGTTACGGTTTCAAAATTCGAACTACGGCGTCGTTATTTGATTTAATTTAATTATATTTATATTTATATATAAATATAAACGACTCTGGCGCTGTTTTTTCTTCAAATTTGAATTAAACATTCCAGACAATCCAACCATTGGATTTTTACAAGGTTGGTGCCGTTGGAAAGATATTTCCAAGGCGAACCCAACGGTCGCGGTTTCGGGAAAATCCGATCGTCGGATTTCTCGTACTAATCGTTTCAAATTACGATTCCGAAACACGAACTGCACGGCTTCGATTCCTTTTAATTATATTTATATTTATATATATAAATATAGTTCATTCTATAATTTCAAATATAGTTCATTCGTTAATTTCAACTTCGTTTTCACTTCAAATATTTCACTAATGCCTTAATATTTCGAAAAATTTCGCCATAACCTCCTTTGTACGGGAAGGGGTTTGGAAATTTATTGGGCCGTGTTAGGTACCCAATAAATCCTATAAAGCATCCACATATTTATAGTGATATATTCTGGTGTTTACGGGGGAGTGTGTATAGATAATAACTCCAGAGAATAAATTCTCGTCACCCCGCTTCGTGTGGAAATAAATAGTCCATGTGCCGTATCTAATAACTAGAGAGACGTGATTGATGTCAACTCCAGACCCGTGTGGGGTTTTTATTAATCTGGCAATTTATCGTTATATTTTATATAGTCCATATCAGTCATCAGTTCAACCTGTAGTATATAATCATCGCCATACAAGCCCCTCGCTCGTATGGTAAATCTTCCACCTCGTCACACAAGCTCCAATTGCTTATGTGGAATATGATGAAGTATGCCTATCGTCAAGAAGTATGCCATGTAGTGTATTTCAAAATTAATTGTTACTATCCTATGGCGATGTTTATTATTTCACACAGAATAACCAGCACTCCGCATCCAATGACATTCACAGGATTTGATATAAAAATAAAATTGCGCAGCCAACTCATCAAGGCTTACCTATTTGTCGGGCACGCAAATAATTTCTCTACTCTACAGCTAATCCATTTTCCCTGTTCAACACATGTATATATATGCAGAACAAAGCTAATAATAATATTTCTAGCAAACTATTATTTATTTCGACACGTGTGTATTTTTATCAAAGCGTATACATGATAAAAGAAATATTTTTATCATCAAAAATATTTATTCAACACGTGAATGTTTTTAACACTTCATATTCGCAATAAAGGTGTAGTTTTAATTGTCTCTTCATTTTATTTTAAAATACGATAACATTCAACACATGAATTTCAATTCACTAATGAATTTCAATTCAACACATGAATATTGGTTATAGTTTGTATATATAAAAATGTGATTTTTATCGCTAAAGCTATTTGTTTAAATTCAAATAATATTCAACACATGAATTTCGATTCAACGAATGAATCTCAACACAACACATGAATATTCTCTATAGTTTGTATGTATATATAAAATGTGATTTTTATCGCTAAAGCTATTTGTTTAAATTCAAATAATATTCAACACATGGATTTCGATTCAACGAATGAATTTCAACTCAACACATGAATATTGGTTTCAACATATGTGATTAATTTCAACAAATGAAAATTATTCTAACACATGAATATTTCAGAAAATTTCGGCAGCATAACGGCAGGGTAGTTAAAACCGGGACCGTCCCAAATACGGCTCCTCGCACTACCTTAAAACCTCGTGGTTTTTGACAATGAGGATCATGCATCTAGTTCGCACGCAGGCGGCATGTTTTCTTTTCAATTCCACATTCCTATTCTAATTTGTTTCAACCACAAGAGGGTATTTTTCAACCACAAAGGTATATTTCAACCACAATATCAACCACAAACAATTATTTCCAACCATTCGTCATACCATATAATATCACGTCAATCACAAGCAATAAATATCGTCCATGGTCTGTGGACGAGGGGAGTATATATATATATATATATATATATATATATATATATATATATTATTTCTATAATTCACTTGTATTTCATCACATTTCAAAGCATATATGTTTCATTCAATGCTTTTATAATTTAATACATCGCTAATATAACTTATACAACACATGTACATGAGGTATACAATGCGTATATAATTTACACTTCGCTTATATAATTTATACAACACGATTCCATTCACAAAATTTAGTTTAGATTCCTCACATTGGTTTTTGTAGTGCTAAAAATCGTAGGAAGATCAGAAAAATCCGCGGCTTCTGCTAGATGGTAGAGAGCCTCCTTGCGGTCACGGTGTCTCCTGTTTCATCAAATTTCGTTAACGAACGAAAAAGATATTATTTTTCAAAGTTTTGCAACGCTTTATAGTGTTATTTTCATTTCAGAATAATAAAGGTCGAACCTTTATATTTCGTTCAGAACTAGGTTTGGGATTTTCGCGAAATCGGTGGAGTATTGGGATGATTGGCGGTGCTAACGTGAAAGAGGGGGATGGGGGCTTCCTGTCGACGGTGGTCCGGTCCTCTCCGGTGGCCTGTGGCATCGTCGGCGGCGCTGGGAAGTCTTGAAGTTTGGGGGCTCGATTCAGGCGGAGGAGGTGATGGTGGAGGTCGTGTTGGGGTCGGATCTGAAGAGGGGGAGAAGGCGAGTCGAATGGTGGTGGTGGCGTCGGATGTAGGTGGCGGTGGTGGCCGGAAAAGGGGAGGGAAGGTTTGAACGACGTGAATCGTCGATGGAAGGGGGGCGGCTAGGGTATTTGTTGTTTTTTTTTTGAAAGAAAAAAATCCTATTGGCCGAGGATTTATAGAAAATTTTAAATAGTGTTTTTACAAACAAACACCAATCTGAACCCAACGACTGTCGCCCCTAGCTAAATACCCCCATTCCGAACACAATGGGATATGTTTCGTTAGCCATTTCGACTGTTACAGTAAGTTATTTTTCAAATTAAAATATAAAACATTCAATATTTAATTTGAACGTACATTTCAATTTGCTAGGGCCACAAACTGAATCGAAAAAATTCCAGAAAAATAAATCTAGCTTTGTTTTGATGGTACGGTCCCAACAAAACCAGTTTCGTCGAATTCTGAGCTCATATGCAAAATGTCCATTTTCAGGTCGATCCATTTTAGCAGAAATTGACCAATCACATTTTCTTTTTCCCCGCTCACATACTAGCTTCAAAAATTATGAAATTTGAAACCTAGCAATAGTTTGACATCCCAGACCCAACAAAAGTGGTTTCGATGAATTCCGAGGTCGTATGCAAAATATCTATTTTCCAGGGCTATACATTCTATATAGCGACCTTTTTGAAAGTTCATTTGGCCATAACTTTTGATTCCCGTTATGAAACTTCGATTTTTTAGATTCGTTAGAAAGGTATTCATAAACAGATTTGAATATTTTTGGTTTTGCTAAAATCCATTATATTTTCCACCCGGTATAGTCAGACAAAGTTTGTATTCAAAATTTCAAACTGCCTTACTATACCCAATTCTTTATTTTATTGAAATATGCTATTTCTATTATTCAGATTCTTTGGTAATAACCAATTTTAAAAATTTTAAATTGGTTCACATTTTCCGGGTTATTACAATCTCCCCCACTTAAAACTTTTCGTCCTCGAAAAGGAAATAGCAGCAAAGTAGAAAACAAAATGTAGATGCAAAGTATTGTAAATGTACCTTGCACCGGAGTTAGTCAAAGATGTCCACTCTGCATTTGGGGTAGGCTTGTTTAATGCTTTCCTCAGTCTCCCAAGTACAGTCTCTAGGATCACTACTCCACTGCACTTTGACTAAATGAATCTTTTTGCTCCTTAGCTCACTAGTTTCTTTGCCAACTATCTTTAATGGCTCTCTTCTGAGCGCTAATTCTGGAGTTATGTCTATATCATGTTGCGTTGCTTCTTCTACAACAAGATCTGGATCATGAACATGTTTTCTGAGTTGAGACACGTGGAACACATCATGTACACCAGGCAACCAATCAGGTAATGAAACCCTATATGAAAGAGTTCCAATCCGTTCAAGTGTAGGAAAGGGACCAATGAATCTTGGTGCCAACTTCCCAGTCTTGCCAAATCTGATTACTCCCCGCATTTGAGAAACTCTTAAATAAACATAATCGCCAACGGCAAATGATAAGTCTCTTATTCTTGCATCAACATAACTTTTCCGTCGGCTTTGTGCGGTTTTCAATCGCTTCTTTATGAAATCGACTTTATCTGATGCTTCTTGAATCATATCAGGCCCTAACACCAGTCTGTTGCCAGGTTCTACCCAACATGCGAGAGATCTGCACGGTCTATCGTATAATGCTTCAAATGGAGACATTCCCAAACTTGCTTGATAGCTATTGTTATAAGAGAATTCGGCTTAATGTAAGTGATCTTACTATGAGCCTCCAAAATCGATAACGCAAGCCCGTAGTTAATCTTCTAGAATTCTATTCACCCGCTCGGTTTGGCCGTCTGTCTGAGGGTGATAAGCGGTGCTTAGATTCAACTTGGTTCCCAATTCTATCTGGAATGCTTCCCAGAATTTGCTTGTAAATAAGGGGTCTCTATCACTGACTATATTGAGCGGCACTCCATGTAGTTTAACTATTTCTTTGAAGTAAATCTATGCTAAACTTTGAGCCGTTCTGTTGGATCGGACAGGTATGAAATGGGCAGTCTTCGTGAAGCGATCTACGATTACCCACATACTGTCGTTTCCTTTCTTAGTTCGAGGCAAGCCATCAATAAAGTCCATCGAAATTTTCTCCCACTTCCACCCTGGAATTTCTAATGGTTGTAATAATCCAGCCAATTTCTGCTGGTTGCTCTTAACTAGCTGACAAGTGGAGCATCTGCTAACATATAATGAAATATCTCTTTTCATTGATTTCCACCAGAATGTGCGCTTGATGTCATTGTACATTTTGCTCCCACCGGGATGGATACTGAGTTTGGACTTATGACACTCGTCAAGTATTTCTCTTCGAAGCTCTGGAAGATTTGGGATGCAATTTCTGCCCTTTAATCTAAGAACTCCTTTGTCATCGAGTCGGAAACATGTGGATTCACCTCCTTTGACTCTCAGACTGATTCTTTGAATAAATTCATTGTCTTTCTAAAGGGTCGAGATCCTGTCAATTAATGAAGACGTGATGACAAAACTGGCGATGATTTCATTCTTTCTACTGAGTGCATCTGCTACAACATTGGTTTTCCCTGGAGTGTATAGAATTTCAAAATCGTATGCCGTAAGGAATTCTAACCAACGCTGTTGTCTCAAATTTAGATCTTTCTGAGTGAATAGATATTTCAATGATTGATGATCAGTAAATAGTTCGAACTTCTCACCCAATAAATAATGCCTCCAGATTCTTAAAGCAAACACGATAGCTAATAACTCAAGATCATGAGTTGCATAGTTTCTTTCATGCGGCTTCAGCTGACGGCTGGCATAAGCGACCACTTGGCCTTTTTGCATTAATACTGCGCCTAGCCCTCTAATAGAAGCATCTGTCCATACAGTCAAGTCTTGGTTGCCTTCTATAATTGTCAATACTGGAGCGGTTGTCAAATTCAGTTTCAGCTCCTGGAAAGCTTCCTCACATTCGGGAGTCCATTTGAATTTCTCATGCTTCTTTGTAAGCTTTGTCAATACACCAGATATCTTTGAAAAATCCTGAATGAATTTCCGATAGTAACTAGCCAATCCAAGGAAACTTCGAACTTCCGTGGGGGTAGTAGGTTGTTTCCAGTTCTGAATCGCTATAATTTTGCTTGGATCTACGGCAATCCCTTCCTTTGATACCACATGGACTAGGAACTTAACTTCATCCTGCCAGAAGACACACTTAGAAAATTTAGCTTTCAAGACATTTCTTCTTAGAATTTTCAACACTTGTTCTAAATGCTTTGCATGCTCGCCTTCCGACTTTGAGTAGATTAAAATGTCACCGATGAAGACTAGAACAAATTTATTCAATACACCACGGAACACTCTGTTCATAAGATCGACGAAGTATGTCAGAGCATTACACAAGCCGAACGGCATTACTAACCATTAGTAGAATAAATCGGGACCCCAGAAGGCTGTCAAAGGAACACAGTCTTCTGCTATACGTAATTGGTGGAAACCTGTAGCTAGGTCCATTTTGGAGAATATTGTTGCCCCATTTAATTGATCTAACAGATCGTCTATCCGAGGCAAGGGATATTTGTTCTTCAGTGTCTGCTTATTGAGATCTCGGTAATCAACACAAAGTCTTAGAGTACCGTTCGATTTCGGGACAAATACTACTGCTGCTCCCCAAGCTGAAAAGCTCGGTCTGATCAGACCTTTCCAAAGCAATTCTCGGGTTTGACTACCTAACTCTTCTTTTTCTTTCGGGGCCATTCTTCTAATTGGATGTACTACTGGTCGGGCGTTAGGAATAAGATCTATCCTGAATTCAATTTCTCTTTGCGGCGGTAAGTTTTCTACTTCTTCAAACACATCCGCGTAGTTTTTAACGACCGGTATCTTTTCTAATGAAGGGGGAGTAACTTCTAAAGAAGACCAAAATTCTTCTCTACTTGGATCTGAACCGAGACATGGTATAGTGATATGCCCAACTTTTGTTTCAACTTTAACGATTCTTTCGGCACATCTAACTTCGGCCTTATATTTTGTCAACCAGTCTAGTCCGAGTATAACATCAAATTCGGGAAAGTGCATGATGATAAATCAAAAGAGAACTTGTAGCAAGAATAAGAGACAGGCACCCTACAATACGAACTGAGAGCCTCCTATCGGGTTTTGAACTTTAATTGGTTCCTTTAGACTTCTTACTTTTAACTTTAACTTACTAACAGTGTTACTAGAAATGAAGACACGTGATGCACCAGTATCAAAAAGTACAGAAACAAGAATATTTTTAATGGTAAGGGTACCTCCCAAGACTTCGGGTTTACCTGATCCATCGGTGGTAGCTGGCGGGGTCTCCCCGTCATACACATGAGCCACTTGTGCATTCTGCTTCAGAGGACAGTTCCTGCTATAGTGCCCTTTCTTATGGAAGTTGTAGCATTCGGCTGAGCTGTGGTCTGGATTTGCCTTTGGTTTCCTTGGGGCTTTGTACACATTAGAAAAAAATGTCCTGGCTTCCCGCAGTTGTAGCAATTCCCTTTCGGTATCTTTCCAGGTTTCTGAGTAGCGGCCGCTGTGATGCTAGACTCTGGCTGATCTGCTGAAGCTTTACGCTTATTTCCAGCTTGGCTTTTGACGCGGTCTTGGTTGGAGTGTCTTTCATCCATATCTTCATAATTGCAAGCCATTTCTACTAATTCTGAGAATGAGAGTTTGATGTTGCTCATGGCTCTGTCATGGTACTTGCGCCTTAGCCCAAATATAAACCTCTTGTTCTTAGCTTTGTTAGTCATAATAAGCTCTGGAGCATAGCGCGACAACTGAGTGAATTTATTGAGGTAATCCTGGATAGAGAGATCTCCCTGCTGGAGATTAGCAAACTGCTCTCGCATCCTCTCTAAGGCCTGCTCAGGTACAAACTTCTCGTTGAACATGGTCTTGAATTGCTCCCAGGTCCTAACAGTACCTGCTGCATCTTCTGAGTTGATGGCGTCCCACCACAACTCTGCCTCTTCCTGTAAGAGCCAGATACCTAGTCGTGCTTTGTTGTTGGTTCCCAATCCCATTCCTTTAAAGATCTTTTCATAGGTCTTCAACCAAGCTATAGCCTCTGTCACTGAACCAAGGCCAGAAAAGGGTTTTTCCCCCAGGTTCCTATACCTCTTCGCTACTCTGTCTAGCTCAAAGTCCTGGGGTGCTGGTGGCTGAATAATAGGGCCCTCCTCAACTACGGGGATATTCCCCCGTCCTCCTGCTATGCCTGCTCGGCCTCCACGGCCACCTCTAGCTGCTGCTGCTCGTGTAGCCATCAGAGAGAGTACTGTATAAGCAAGAAAAGAGTCAAGCTCACAGATTTGATAATTTTCATATATGATAAAGCAGGGAAACATAAGGAAAGGTAATGATGTACTGATCAAATTGTTTTGCTAATCTGCTTAGCTCATTCTAGGACATTGCTGATCCTATCTCTAATGAGCTACTCGCCTTAGAACACTACTAATTCTATTCTAACGAGGTGTTTAATGTGTTAGATCCCGGAACTAAGGTTAACCAAAGCTCTGATACCAACTGTGACGATCCCAAAATCCGTGTGATGGTATTAAGGATAATCATTGGAATATAACACATCAATCATCATAGCAGAGAACAGATAATAGCAAAAACAATAAATAGAATAATTTTACATGGATATGACAGCGGAATCACAACATGTAACAACATCAGAATAGCACAATGTAGGATATAACTTAGTAAATAAAAGGTAAGTGATCAGTCACCATCGCCAGAGGAGGAATATATACATGCAGTGAGACATAATAAGGGTATCAGTCTACATCACCGAAGGCGGTACATATACATACGATAATAAGTACTGAAAGTAAAGCAGTCTGCATCGCCTTTGGCGGAATCATAATATAAGTACAATAATGGCGGAAAATGTCAAAGTCATCTCTGTGAAGTCAGCCTCGCCATGAGCCAAAATGCACTCTATGCAACAGTGCAGAGCCAAAAACAACCTGTCACCTGTGAACTAGGCTGCCCGCGTGAAAATAAGGGCACCCGCGTTTGCAAAGTGAAACAAACAACGAGTCAGTCATGGGGACTGGTATGAGGAATCTATTTAACAGTTTAAACAACAGTAATGAGCAAATCAGAGGACCACGCCACTTTCGCGGAACGGGTTTACTCCAGTGATTGCTGGTGCATTTAAAACAAAGTAAATTCTTTAAAACAACGCAATGCTTTTTAAAAGAATAAAGCTATTATAAGACTCAGGTCCATCATACAATGCAACACAAGCCGGAGGATAGAGTTTTACCTTATAATGGCCAAATATGCTTGATACGTGTAAAGCAAAATCATTTGACATTATTACTAGTGCATATATGTTTCAAAAACGAATAGTATCATAAATATCAATCATAGGCGTCATAGCTACCATATACTATGTCGCCATACTAGTTCTACAATCGAATCCGTTATTTCGTATTGGAAATTGGGTTTCCGTCATGAGTCAAGGCAAGGGGCAAGCTCCTCTCCGCTTCGAGACATTCTAGCAAATGCCTCAGGACTACACACTCTGGGTAACCCCTGGATCTTCAGGGCCGGTCCTCTCTTACGTTTGAGGATTGGCAATTCCTGAACACACGTTTCCCGGTCCTTGCAGACCTATAATCGAGGCGCCTCGAATTCCAACAACCACATAGGTGAAAAATAGATATAAATGTCAGGGCTGGTAAGTCACTGACACCACCATAGCTAGAAAGAAACGTCGTGCTCTCCCTGCAGTCCTTAGCCCGTTTTTAACTCATAAAGAGGTGTGAGGCTCGCGAATCCACGCTATACACAAAGCCAGGCTACGTAGGCCGTGCTTTGATCATCATCCACAAGACTTTGCTTTGCAACAGAAGCCTTGATCACAGCATCTTGGCATGCCACATAGGCAATCCACTCCATACGACTGATTTCTATTGATATATAACCTCTGAGCTCGTACGTCTCAGAGAAGGGCGTTAAGTAAAAGAATAAATTCTCCGCCGCCAAACAGATATATATTTAACAGAGATCAATCAGTATAGAACAAAATCCAATGTCAGACACACAGTCCATTTACAAGTCCGTTCTGGGTCTGAAAGAAACCGGAGGCGTCAAATTCCTCGTATATCCGTTCAATCAACACATACGTTCGGACGGCTACTACTTCCGTTCCTTCACGGTAGCCACTCCGGTCAGGAACCTCAGCAGCGCCCATCCAACCGATACGAAGATCGTCGGTCTTGAATCGTCTTTGTATTTTCCAATTCGAATCGCTCGATCAATTATTTGAAATGAGGGTTAGCTCGGCCTTTTCAAATAATTCACGTAATTAGAATTTAAATCAATTCTTTCCATGGTTATATTATTCGACATCCATATTTCAGTTCTTTAGTGTTATTTTCGTGTCAAACACATACAACAATCAAATATCAAACAAATCAAGCCAAATTGGTTTATTTCCAATCTATGATGCTTATAATATTTTATAACGATTTTTCGCCATTTTTATTTATTTAAAAATGGCCATATTTAATTAAACGACGTTTCAGGTCGTGCCGTGGCACAGGCGCTGTTTTTCCCCTAATTTGTTTTACACATATCGGAAAATCTAACCGTTGGATTTCTACAAAGTTTATATCGGTGGGAAGATATTCCCCAAGCGAACCCAACGGTTCCAGTTTCGTGAAAATCCGACGGTCGGATCTTCCAGTACACTAGTCGTTTGAAGTTACGGTTTCAAAATTCGAACTACAGCGTCGTTATTTGATTTAATTTAATTATATTTATATTTATATATAAATATAAATGATTCTGGCGCTGTTTTTCTTCAAATTTGAATTAAACATTCCAGACAATCCAACCATTGGATTTTTACAAGGTTGGTGCCGTTGGAAAGATATTTCCAAGGCGAACCCAGCGGTCGCGGTTTCGGGAAAATCCGATGGTCGGATTTCTCGTACTAATCGTTTCAAATTACGATTCCGAAACACGAACTGCACGGCTTCGATTCCTTTTAATTATATTTATATATATAAATATAGTTCATTCTATAATTTCAAATATAGTTCATTCGTTAATTTCAACTTCGTTTTCACTTCAAATATTTCACTAACGCCTTAATATTTCGAAAAATTTCGCCATAACCTCCTTTGTACGGGAAGGGGTTTGGAAATTTATTGGGCCGTGTTAGGTACCCAATAAATCCTATAAAGCATACACATATTTATAGTGATATATTCTGGTGTTTACAGGGGAGCGTGTATAGATAATAAGTCCAGAGAATAAATTCTCGTCACCCCGCTCCGCGTGGAAATAAATAGTCCATGTGCCGTATCTAATAACTAGAGAGACGTGATTATTGTCAACTCCAGACCCGTGTGGGGATTTTATTAATCTGGCAACTTATCGTTATATTTTATATAGTCCATATCAGTCATCAGTTCAACCTGTAGTATATAATCATCGCCATACAAGCCTCTCGCTCGTATGGTAAATCTTCCACCTCGTCACACAAGCTCCAATTGCTTATGTGGAATATGATGAAGTATGCCTATCGTCAAGAAGTATGCCATGTAGTGTAGTTCAAAATTAATTGTTACTATCCTATGGCGATGTTTATTATTTCACACAGAATAACCAGCACTCCGGATCCAATGGCATTCACAGGAGTTGATATAAAAATAAAATTGCGCAGCCAACTCATCAAGGCTTACCTATTTGTCGGGCACGCAAATAATTTCTTTACTCTACAGGTAATCCATTTTCCTTGTTCAACACATGTATATATATGCAGAACAAAGCTAATAATAATATTTCTAGCAAACTATTATTTATTTCGACACATGTGTATTTTTATCAAAGCGTATACATGATAAAAGAAATATTTTTATCATTAAATATATTTATTCAACACGTGAATGTTTTTAACACTTCATATTCGCAATAAAGGTGTAGTTTTTATTGTCTATTCATTTTATTTTAAAATACGATAACATTCAACACATGAATTTCAATTCACTAATGAATTTCAATTCAACACATGAATATTGGTTATAGTTTGTATATATATAAAAATGTGATTTTTATCGCTAAAGCTATTTGTTTAAATTCAAATAATATTCAACACATGAATTTCGATTCAACGAATGAATTTCAACTCAACACATGAATATTCTCTATAGTTCGTATATATATAAAATGTGATTTTTATCGCTAAAGCTATTTGTTTAAATTCAAATAATATTCAACACATGGATTTCGATTCAACGAATGAATTTCAAATCAACACATGAATATTGGTTTCAACATATGTGATTAATTTCAACAAATGAAAATTATTCTAACCCATGAATATTTCAGAAAATTTCGGCAGCATAACGGCAGGGTAGTTTAAACCGGGACCGTCCCTAGTACGGCTCCTCGCTCTACCTTAAAACCTCGCGGTTTTTGACAATGGGGATCATGCATATAGTTCGCACGCAGGCGGCATGTTTTATTTTCAATTCCACAATCCTATTCTAATTTGTTTCAACCACAAGAGGGTATTTTTCAACCACTAAGGTATTTTTCAACCACAAAGGTATATTTCAACCACAATATCAACCACAAACAATTATTTCCAACCATTCGTCATACCATATAATATCACGTCAATCACAAGCAATAAATATCGTCCATGGTCTGTGGACAAGGGGAGTGTGTATATATATATATATATATATATATATATTGTTTCTATAATTCACTTGCATTTCATCACTATTCAAAGCATATATGTTTCATTCAACGCTTGTATAATTTATAAATCGTTAATATAACTTATACAACACATGTACATGAGGTATACAATGTGTATATAATTTACACTTCGCTTATATAATTTATACAACACGATTCCATTCACACAATTTAGTTTAGATTCCTCACATTGGTTTTTGTAGTGCTAAAAATCGTAGGAAGATCAGAAAAATCCGCGGCTTCTGCTAGATGGTAGAGAGCCTCCTTGCGGTCACGGTGTCTCCTGTTTCATCAAATTTCGTTAACGAACGAAAAAGATATTATTTTTCAAAGTTTTGCAACGCTTTATAGTGTTAATTTCATTTCAGAATAATAAAGGTCGAACCTTTATATTTCGTTCAGAACTAGGTTTGGGATTTTCGCGAAATCGGTGGAGTATTGGGATGATCGGCGGCGCTGACGTGAAAGAGGGGGGTGAGGGCTTCCTGTCGACGGTGGTCCGGTCCTCTCCGGTGGCCGGTGGCGGCGCTGGGAAGTCTCGAAGTTTCGGGGCTCGATTCAGGCGGAGGAGGTGATGGTGGAGGTCGTGTTGGGGTCGGATCTGAAGAGGGGAAGAAGGCGAGTCGAATGGTGGCGGTGGCGGTGGCGTCGGCTGTAGGTGGCGGTGGCGGCCGGAAAAGAGGAGGGAGGGTTTGAACGACGTGAATCGTCGATGGAAGGGGGGCGGCTAGGGTTTCTGTTGTTTTTTTTTTTTGAAAGAAAAAATCCTATTGGCCGAGGATTTATAGAAAATTTTAAATAGTATTTTTACAAACAAACACCAATCCGAACCCAACGACTGTCGCCCCTAGCTAAATACCTCCATTCCGGACACAATGGGATATGTTTCGTTAGCCATTTCGACTGTTACAGTCAGTTATTTTTCAAATTAAAATATAAAACATTCAATATTTAATTTGAACGTACATTTCAACTTGCTAGGGCCACAAACTGAATCGAAAAAATTCCAGAAAAATAAATCTAGCTTTGTTTTGACGATACGGTCCCAACAAAAACAGTTTCGTCGAATTCTGAGCTCATATGCAAAATGTCCATTTTCAGGTCGATCCATTTTAGCAGAAATTGACCAATCACATTTTCTTTTGCCCCGCTCACATACTAGCTTAAAAAATTATGAAATTTGAAACCTAGCAATAGTTTGACATCCCGGACCCAACAAAAGTGGTTTCGTCGAATTCCGAGGTCGTATGCAAAATATCTATTTTCCAGGGCTATACATTCTATATAGCGACCTTTTTGAAAGTTCATTTGGCCATAACTTTTGATTCCCGTTATGAAACTTCGATTTTTCAGATTCGTTAGAAAGGTATTCATAAACAGATTTAAATATTTTTGGTTTCGCTAAAATCCGTTATATTTTCCACTCGGTACAGTCAGACAAAGTTTGTATTCAAAATTCCAAACTGCCTTACTATACCCAATTCTTTATTTTATTGAAATATGCTATTTCAATTATTCAAATTCTTTGGTAATAACCAATTTTTAAAATTTTTAAATTGGTTCACATTTTCCGGGTTATTACACATTATATTATTATTTACTAATTTTTATATATTGTTAGTTAAATTCTATAAAATTCAATTAACTTAGTTAAATTTCACAAAACCCACTTAACTTAGTTAAATATTTATAAAATTAGTTTATAAGTTTATTATTATACTACTACTATTATATTATTAATATTATTCATTTATTACTATTTATTAATTTTATATACCTTTAGTTTAATTTTATAAAGCTGATAGGAATGACGTACTTGAATTTTGGTTATCAAACACTACAAAAACTGTCATGAGAATAGTATTACTTAAAAATATTATTGTCAATAACATTTTACTAGGAGCTGAAGTACTAATACATAATGGATCTCCAACTGTCACAACAATACAATGTGAACATTGTGAAGAACAAAAGTACATGTTTTTCCTCAATGATTCCAGTTTGTTTACATACCCAATAAAGAATAAACTAAACTGTTAATAATCTCTTAACGCTAAAATAAAATAGACTATAATCGTTCCCAACTAGTTAGTAGGCATATATAAGAAGTTCCCAGTATAACTTATCAGGTTCCAGTCACAATAAACGATTATCATTGAGGAAGAGTAAAAAAATATGATTTGTATATACATATAAATGATGAATGAATGCAATAATTATATAAATATCCATAAACTTAAGTGTGTTTTCCGATTATGCAGAAATGTATGGATATGCAGAAGTTTATTTAAATATGCAGTTATGCCTGTAGTGGATGCAAATAGAGCCGGATTGTTCTGTGATTGCATCCACATATGAAGATTAGTAGAAATTTGTGCCCTCTCATAGCGCAAATGTATGAAGTTTGCCAAAGCGGGTGCACAAATTTCTACTGGTCTTCGTATGTGGATGCGATCATATGCGTACGCAAATTCTCTTCAAACATTATACTAACCATTAACCAGTTTTATGGCTATTCCTTAAATCACACACGCACGCGCACCCTCTTCCCCCCAACCACCACACACAAAAACACTTCACTTTTTTTCTTAAAGTTTCATTAATGAATCTTACCCATCTGTTTCTATTGATGAGCATAGTATTTTTTATTTTTTTTAGTGCAGGTTCCAGCACATTTACATCCACTTCTTGAATGTTGGTTTCATCGACATGCCTAATACTGAAGTAATACAAAAAAAAATGTTTTCTCTCTTACAGTCATGAATATTCACCCGTGTAACCGATAGACCTCCATGTTGTGTGTGTACGTATATATAATACGCACACACATTGTATTTACATATGAACAGCATTAATAATTGTAGATATTTCAAAATTAAATCTGTGGTTCTAAATATATCTCTAATTTATATACGATGAATATATTCATCTTAGGGATCCAAAATAGAACAATAATATTTTGAAATATATACACCTGGCTTTAAGAAGCAATAAGATAGTGAAAACTTCAAGACTGTTATATCCACGATCAACGAAATCACCCTGATGAATAATCGATGAAATTTTATGACATCCCTAACAGAAATAAGTTGTCACTCTTGATCCGAATAACCACCCTGCTCCTCGTGGGCTTATAGCCCATGTTTTGATCTCTTCTGGATCACTCCACAGTAGATAGCAGAAGGGTCCCTCATGTGGGATTTCACAATTCTGATCAATAAATCTGATCTGGCAAAAGGATAAACAAACATCATTCCAACGCAGAGATGAAGTATTAAATAGAAAACATCGCATCATAAACTAGTTACTTCCGAGTGCAAATTTGTAATAAACAACGTACTAGAATCGCTTGAAAATTAGGAGATAATATGAATTCTTTCAGATTGGAAGTAAAAAAAACAGATAGAATATTAACACAACTGAACATAAAAAAAGAACAAAGATGGACCTGATTAATTATTCGTATATCAGGAGAAAGACCACCATGGACACATAACACCTGCATCAACTCATTGATTTGTTTAGTTTGTCATGGATAATCATATACATAAATAATAGATATATAAATGTTAACCATCATGAGTTAAACTGCCTGCGTGCTTATTTCAATGTGATTGACCAATTTCAAGTACAACAACCTGCAATAAAACAAAAAAGATGATGTATTGGACAGAATAATTTACCTTTTCATCAATTATTGCAGACAAAGTTAAATAGTCAAAAACATCTGTGCAGTAGCGCAAAGCATTTGCATTTCCATACTTTCTCTGGCATTCATCATAAAAACCATAAACCTCGAATAAAACAAGATGCGTTCAGCAAGTACAGATGAGGAAACTGGTTAATTTAACTTTTTGCATCTAGGGGCATTCTATATTTCACATGAAAGGAAAACAGCGATACCCACGATTAGTGGTGATGGATATTCCGCAAACTGCACCAACAAACATATTATGCTGATTCCTAATTTATATGATGTTAGTGATGCTAATATTTTCAGAAAACAAAGTATCATCTATAGCATTTCAAATCAGTAACCTCTAGGGAGGACACATCTACCAATTTTGTTGAAAATGGTCTTGTTATTTATAGATTTGAATTGCAAATTATATTAGTTAAGACGACTTAAATGTGGAGAATCGAATTTCAAACTCGTGTTGCGGAGGATGCAATATAGATGCCTTTAATATTCTGAATCTTGTTTAGGCTTTCGGGGAGGGATTCCAATAGTAAATTAGAAGTTAACAATTGCAGCATTGCTTTAAATTTTCTCCTTTAAAATATTACTGAAGTAAACAAAATGTATGCATGGCAGTGTATAGGTTTCAAAACACAAACGAAACAAAACAAAAACAAAAAACAAAAGATACAAGGCTTATTGACATTGCTATTTTTCTTCGTTCTAAAAATGGTCGAACCAAACAAAAGACATACTGAGGCAATAAACAATTTTCCAAGCCATGTTTAACTTTTACCACAAATGGATATTCTGTGGCAAAATGATCGAAACGTTAAACACTAAACAAGCAATAGTTGAGAAAATCATGCAGCAGCCTTACAAGGATAGTACTGTAAGATTTTTGTTCCAGCTTGAAAAGATAGGGCAGGGTTAACAACATACCTGGGTTAACTGTCTGCTTTCATGATTTCCACATAACAAGGTTATATGAGCAGGATATCTGGTAGATATAAGCAGGGTGAAAACAGATACGTCATGCAGGTCAACCTCATAAAAAAAGTTCACTGGTTCCAGTTTAATAACATATTACATGCTAAGAGTCAAACATACCAGTACAGGAACATAGAAATAAATCAAAGCAAAAAATGAAACAGCAATGAAAAATAAGGACAATATGATTTCATCTACCAAAGACATGAGTATATATCGATATCTACTGCAATCACCCATAATGCGTGTGACAAGGACTTAACAAAAAAATCGTTAATAATAGTATTGTCAAAATCCTATACTCACACAACCAGTAATCGGTCAAAATGATGGTACAGCTACTCAAATGTAGACTAGCATTAATGAGGTTCAGTCATACTAGATCTCGATTTTAATTTAAGACTTTCTTTTCGAGCAATATATATCTGAACCTTCAAATAAAATATGGTGCATTTCACAAAGGATAAAATATGGTAAGTTGCGCCATGATTGATACATATTTTCCTAGGATTAAAGACCTAAAATGATACTGCTACAAAAATCATGTGATAACGGCCACCTTACAAAGATGATGACTTCTCTAGAGATGGCTACTGGTTAGGCAAACAGTCTTCTCCGCCATAGTAAATGCCAGCATTTAATTCTACCGTGCATAACATTGACAGGAATAATTAAAAAAACCCAAATTGCAATTAATTGTTTAGTTCAGAATATCAACTGGCTGGAGAAAAATCAATGTGAGTGCAATATAAATGTGGGAATGAAAACATACTGCAAAAAGATTCCCGAGTATGGTACACTCTAGTGTTGTTATGTCAATAACCCTTAATCTTGGCTCAAATACTAATACATATGATCTCTATGAGCTCAACTATTGCAGCTATGTGGTATGGAAAAAAAAAAAGATGACATGGTTTTTCTCTTCAGATATGACAAGTAACTGGACACTTATAGGTAGGAATGACATACTTGAATTTTGGGTATCAAGATACACTACAAAACTTGTCATGAGAATGCTATCACTTAAAAATATTATTGTCAATAACATTTTACTAGGAGCTTAAGTACTAATACAGAATGAATCTCCAACCGTCACAACAATACAATGTGAAGAACAAAAGTTAACATGTTTTTCCTCAACGATTCCAGTTTGTTTACATATCCAATAAACTAAACTGCTAATAGATTTTTAATGCTAAAAATAAAATAGGTTATAACCATTCCCAACTAGTTATGTAACAACCCGGAAAATCCGAACCAAATTAAAATTTTTATTTTTAATAAATTGGTTAGAAATTGTGTCCAAATTAAAAAGTTCTATTTTTAAATAATATTAAAGCCAGTGAAAATAGTCAATTTTCAAATGACCTCCGTTTTCGACGAAACCACTTTTGTTGGAACCAGAATGTCAAATTATTGCTAGATTTCAATTTTTAGAATTTTCCGATTTAATATGTGAGCGTGGCAAAAGAAACTGTGTTTGGTCAGATACAGTCAAAATTGAATGACTTGAAAATGGCCATTTTTCAAACAGCCTCAGAATTCGACGAAAATAATTTTGTTGGATTCGTATCATCAAGACATAGCCAAAAATATTTTTTTGGGATTTTTCGGGGTTCGTATGTGGCTCCGGTGGATATTTGAATATGTCAGAATTTAATAATAAAAAGAATTAATTTTAAATTTGAAAAACGGGGGCTGAGATGACCTCTTGGGCCTGTGGGACATGGTTAGATGGATCTGAAATAGGGGTTTTTCGGTAGGGTAGCTTCTTGTTGGACTGAATTCTGAATATTTTAAGAGATTTGGTTTTTTTGTAAAAATAACATTTAAATATTATAAAAGAGATTGGAAAACCCTAAATAAAACACTATTCACTATCTCCTACAGCCGCCCACCCCCCCATCCATGGCCGAAAATTCCCTCATCAATCTCTCCCTCTCCTCAGCGAATTAGAACGAAAATCCTATACCTTTTCGAAGAGATTCTTCTTCTCTTCGTTTTCATACGGTCTGATCTCCTCTGGTGTCACCATCTTCTCGAACGGCGCACCCAAAGACCGCCGCAAAAAGAACGTCGGCCTCCCCCATAAGCCAGCTAAGCTCCACCATTTCGAGCCCCACATGTGCGCCTCTCCGTCCTCTTCGCTGTGACACCCTTTGATCGGTCACTGGTGCCTTGAATCAGAAGATAGGATCAACCCTAGTTTTGAACAAGAAGGAAAAGTTGTCGGCCGTGAATTCTGTAAGGAGGAAGAAGGATTAATCTAATTATTTTTACTTAATTTAATGATTAAATTAATCCCTAATCTTATTTTACCCATAACTTGGTCAAATAAACTCAGAATTACACAATTTCTGAAGCGTTGGACTCGTACGATCCTGAATTACAATTCTAGACTGAAATGGGGAATTTCTGAGCTGTTGGAATTTTGGACAAAATCATGAACGACTGTGAGATATCTCTTGTTTTAAATTAATTAATTATTTTTCTTTTATTTATAGTTATTCATTTTCAGATCTGATTGTGCGGATGTTATATGATGTTTGTTTGTTGGATATGATGGATTATTATGTTGGTTGTCATGTGTTATTCGAATATCTTTTTATCGCTTATTCTATTTGATTGAATTGAGTTAGATAATCAATTCAATATTCATTCATATAACGAATAGTCATAGATCTACATGTGATGAAAAGAAAATATAATAATAATAATAATAATAATAATGAATTGATTTAGATCATCGATTCAATATCAAATCATACAATTTGCTTCTTAAAGGGATTGATTTAGTTTATCAATTCAACTTAGAAAATAGATTTGTCACTTTGGGTAAATTATCAATTCTATGATTAAACTATATTTTATCATTATTATTGGATTGAAATAGAATTTTCAATTCAATATAGAACATACTTTGTCACCTCATTGGGTTGAAATAAGTTATTCTTTTTATTTTGTTTCAACACAAATATATACATAGAAAAATAAGTTATTCATTTCATTTGTGTCTTTAAACACAAATATACACATCGTATATTGAATAACATTTTATTTGTGTCCTTAAACACAAATATTACATAGAACATTGGATTACATTTTTATTTGTAACATAAATATTACATAGAACATTGGATTACATTTTTATTTGTAACATAAATATTACATAGAACATTGGATTACTTTTTTATTTGAAACACAAATATTACATATAACATTGAATTACATTTTATTTGTGTCCATAAACACAAATATCACATAGAAAATGGAATGGCATTTTAGTGTGTCCTTGAGCACAAACATTACTTATAAAAAGGGTCTATTTTATTTTATCTATATTATTTGTGTTCTCAAATACAAATAAAATATTAATAATAAAAAGTGTATTTTTATTTGTGTTCTCCAACGCAAATAAAATATGTTTTTAAAAGTAGCACATTTTTATTTACCTTTTTCAATGTAAAAATGACCTGAGAAAAATAAAATATCATTTTTGTTGCATTCCCTAATGCAAACAAAATATAGAAAAATAAAATATCATTTTTGTTGCATTTCCTAATGCAAACGAAATGTTGAAAGACAAAATATCATCTTTTGCATTCCTTAATGCAAAAGAGATTAAAAAAACATTATAAAATTACATTGTGTTTGCATCCTAAAATGCAAACGGTACATTAAAAAAAAGGATTTTATTTTATGTTTACATTCTACAATGCAAACGATTCATGAAATTAAAAATCTACTTTTTATGTTTGCATTCTATAAATGCAAACATAACATGAGAGCAAAGAAAAAATTTATTTCATGTTTGCATTCTACAATGCAAACAAAGCCTTTAAACATTAAAAAAAAATTATGTTTGCATTCTACAATGCATATAAATTAAAAATTCACATTTGCATTTGCACTCTATTATGCAAACAAAACATAGAGACAGAAAATATATTTTTATTTGCATTTTACCATGCAAATAAAACAAGAAAATAATAGATACATTTTGTTTGCAATTTTAGATGCAAACAAATTATAAAATAAAAAGATACATTTTTGTTTGCAATTTAGATGCAAACAAATTAGTAGAAGAAAGATCCACATTTTGTTGACAAGTCTAGATGCGAACAAAATATTAAAAGAAAGATTACATTTTTTTATTTATTTACATCCCTTAATGTAAATAAACATGAAATAAAAAGTTGTTCTCTTATTTACATTCCTTGATGTAAATAAAATTAGAAATTTAAAAGATACATTTTTTATTTGCGTTCCTCAATGCAAATAACTCATGAAAAGGATAATATACATTTTTATTTACATTCCATAATGCAAACAAAAGATGAAATTTAAAAGTTACATTTTTTTTAATGTAAATTTTAGAAGAAGAGAAAAAGAATCATATTTCATTTAGAAATATGTTTTGTATTAAAATTACAATTTTAATGTAATGTTAGAAGCATAGGAAGAAATTCACAATTTTTTCATAAAAATGGATTGAACGAAAATATTCATTTTTGTTCATTGGATGGAAATCAAATATTTCATCCCTTAAAATAAAGTGAACAATAATATGCATTTTGTTCATTATAAAGAAATTTACACTTGGTATAGGTAAGGAAGTTGAAACATGAATTAAACATTAAAATTATGAATGAATGAAGGATAAAATTTATAGTCAATATACTATAAGATTGGTGTATGAAATAAAAACATGTTTTAGCAAACGTAATAAACATGAATATAGGATTTGTATATAATTCACACCTTTATTTGGTGTGTTATCCACGTGAATGTAATCGCTTAAGAAATTATATTTATATACAAAAATATAAATAGAAATTAAACGAATCGCGCGCGGTAGTCCGTGTTTCGGCAATCGTGACTTTAAACGATTATATCGAAAGATCTAACCGTTGGATTTTCCCAAAACTGGAGCCGTTAGGACCGCTTTGGGAAGATCTTTCCAATAAGACGAATTTTGTCAAAATCCAACGGTTAGATTTCAAGATATGTGTAAATCAAATTTGGAGAAAAACCGCGCCAAAGCCACACTTGACCTGAAGCGTCATTTGAATATACTGAGCTATTTTTAAAATAAATAAAAATAATGATAAATCGTTATAAATAAATATTAACGATATAAAATGATTTAAATAATAATTATTCGATAATTATTTGAAAAGTCCGAGTTTTACTCATTTCAAATAACTATACGTCGATGAAGAGACGAAGACCGGCGGTCTTCACATCGAACGGATGTATTGCTACTGAGGTCCGCGATAGGAGTAGCTACCCTGAAGGGATTTCAGCGGTAGTCTCCCGGACGTATGTGATGATTGTCCGGATATACGAGAGCCTCTCAGGTGTCTCTGGTTCCATTCAGACCCAGAACGGACTTGTAAATGGATGCATGTCTAACGTTGAACTTCGTACCATGTAAATTGATTTATGTTTAATATACAACCGTTGGTGGCAAAAGAATTTATTCTTTCGCTTATCACCCTCAGAAGTTATGTATGGATAGTTGTTGATTTCATGGCATGGACTGTCAACGGGGCACGCCAAGAAGCAAATGATCAAGGTTTTGTTGAAAAGCAGGCCTTGTAATTGATGATCAAAGCATAGTCTGTTTAGACTCAGTGATTAGCACAGAAATGTGTTTATTTTATGCTCTTATATCTTATCTTTTGTATATAAATAAATATTACTTGGGTATTGTTTTGTTACTTTTACAGATATTCCAACATAGCCCGTATGCAACCAGAAAAGTAGAGAAATGGAGATCAGACTGCTATTTTGAAGAATTGTAGATGAAGATCCTACATCCAGTTGCTGTTGGACAAGAAAATGATTGATGAAAAGGCCATGCACATCTCAAATCAAGGGAGACTTGTCAAAGAACCAAGAGGAAAAGAAGAAAGGCCAAAGATTTAATAGATTTAACTAAGGCCCATTTGAGATTCTCATTGTAAACTCTTTTGGTGAATTCCCTAAGGCCCATCTATCATTTGTAATTAGGGTTAGGGTTTGGTCATGTCATATAAATACCCTTGTAATGTCATTGTAGCCAACATCTCATTTCTGTATTCCATTACTCTAATAAAAATTCTTCTTCTTCTTCTTTTATTTTCTAGTATTTTTTTAGCAACTAGTGTCATCTACCCGATTAGATTCGGTAGAGTACTAGTTGTATTTTACATTTGTTTCATTAGTGATTAGTCGTTTGATTAGTTTCAACGACAATCCTAATTTTATTTTATTTTTGTTCTTCTTAATCTGAACTTTTATTTTCTGCATTGTTGTTCTTGTTTTGCAATTTACTTTCTTTAGTGATTAATCGTTGATTAGATTCAACGATAATCCTAAGTTCACAAGTTCAATTTGTTTTTATTTCAACAAAATCTCCAGGCTTCGTCTAACTCGCCCAAGAGATTAGATAAATAATTTGATTTTAATTTACCTCCCTGTGTTCGACCTGTATGCTACACGCCTGTGCGCTTGCAGTAATTATTTAAAATGTCGCGCTTTTTTTATTCATAGGAAAGCGACGATCAAGTTTTTGGCACCGTTGCCGGGGGGGCAATAATTAAATTTTATTATTTATTTAATTTCTGATTCATGTTAGTTTTGTTTTTCTTGTTTTTATTTAAAAAAATCCTTGTTTGGATGATTTGGTATTATTGATTGATACTACAATCCCAAAATAAAGGAGAAAAAAAAGTTCCAATTTTTCTTTTATATCTTTCCTTTTTCCAACATCTTTCCTTTCTTCTTTTCCAAGTTTACAAAAGAGAAAAAAATTCCTTTTACAATTTTTCTCTCTCTTCCACTTTGATTTCTTTTTGTTTCTCCTCTGTCCTCCACTGCTAATTCACGCATAATTCCATCCTTCGCTATCAATTCCTTCATCAGTCCATCAAATACCCCCACACTTAATTATTTCATTTTTAGTTTTGTGTGCTCATTTTTTAGGGCTTGTTTTTTTTTTTTTTTGGGTAATTACTTCTGGACCGTTCGTTTGAGGGGGGGGGGGGACTTTTTGGGTTGGAAGTAGGCGTGGAAGAATTGTTGCCAACTTGATCTATTTGACTACTGAAAGGGTAGGTTATAATTTGGTGTGAGACCAAATTTATTTAGGACGGCTTTGTTTTGTTGAATAGGTTTGTGCTCTTTTAAAATTCATCTGATTTTTTTTTGTTGAGCCGTGGGTTTTCTGGGTTTTGTCGGGTGCTTCTAGTGCAATTTCTTTGTTTAGTTTTTTTTAGTCTCAGTTAGTTTAGTTTTTTAGGTTTCAGTTTATTTTCTTCTTTTTAGTCTAGTTTTGGTTTGATTTCAATTTCGTATTTTTCTTTTTCTTTTGGTTTATTTTATTTGCTTAAAAAAAACAAGGGTCTAACCATAAGCCATGATGAAGAATCGAATTCAACCATCAAACAGGAATACAAAAGTCAATCGATCTGCAAACAGTTGATTTGAGTTGCCAGTGCTTTTCAATCGTCGTTCTGGACAGCTATACACCACTGTAAAATTTTCTTAACTCTACAGGTTCTGCAGCTGCTTTGAAAAATATAGAAATTGCTTGTAAAAATCTTCTACAGGGGCAGCGGCTTGCTTGTACAAATTTTTATTTCTGCAATTTATTATTCTGACTGTTCTATGATTGAAGTTCAGAATCTGCTTGTGATTGGTTTAAATTTCAATAACTACTGTTACCACTCTCATCATTTTCAATTACAAACTCGATTTGATTTTTGAAATAATATAATTGAAAAGTGGTGTTTTGTGAAATTAATTGTCTCGTATAATTGGATCGCGTATATATAGTAGTTCAATTTATTGAACTATTAGCAAAAGAGGTTGCATACTACCCGTAAAACATACGGCCATAAGACCCTCTTCCCCTTCTAATTGAGTCAGTTAATTAATAGAGCACTACTCGACATTTTATATTATTTTGAAGTGAGAATAATTTTTGTCTTCCGTCGACTTCATTCAAATGTCTGATTCAAAAAAATCCTTGAGAGAATTGTGGGATAATAATTGGAGTAGACGTCCTCATGAAGAGTATGATTTTGAAATACAACTCATGAAGCAAAATCTTCCAAAATTTCGTGAGGCCAATGTCAACAATTTGCAATATTTTCAAAATGACCAACAATTTCAAAATCACGATTGTAATCGAAATGACGATTTCAATTCAAATTTCAATAGTTTCGATTATGGGCCACTTCCATATCAAAATAGTTTTGAATTCCAAAATAGCTTTGATCCACACCAATATGGGGATAGAAACCAATTCGAAAATAATTTTGAAAATGATTTTCAAATCGATCATAATTTTCAAAATTACAACCCATATCCACATCTTGAGCATGACCAAAATTGCAATTTTCCCTCGAATTTCGATAGTTTTGGTTACGAACCTAATTTCCAAAATCAAATTGATTTCCAACATCATTATCATTTTTCTGAAAATTCAAACAATTTTGAGAATCAAGAAATCCAAAACGATGGCTCTCAAATCGACGATTTTGACAAATATCATTTTAACGTTCTAAAAGAGGGGTTTGAAGAAAGGACAAATAAAAAGATGGATGAACTTCGTTGTTTAATGGCGTCTTATAAAGAACAACAAGAGCAACAAAATCAAATTCAAACAAGCCTTGAATCAGAATATAATTCAACTCTTAGTGACAACGAAAATTTTCAAATAACGACTTTTGAAATTGAGAATAACCAGCTAAATGAAGTTGTTCACAATTCAGCAAGTGATTTGGACTTCGATTCTTTTCAAGAAAAAGATTTAAACTCAGATTTTGATCTCCCTCTTTCAGGCTGTGAAAAACTTGAAATTCTAGAAGTTGAACAGAATAAAAATGTTGAAATTTTCAATTCAAATGTGGAAAAGGATTTTAACAAACATGAATTTTTTGGATTGTATGAGGAGGAGTTATCAAATGAGGATGAGATAGAATCAAGCCACCAATCCAAGTTTGAAAATTTTGATTTTGAGGTTTCAAACGAACCAGAATTTGTCAGTGTCGAAAATACATTGTCAATTAATGAAACTGAGAAATGTGACCACATAGTTTTGAACAACACTCAGAATGCAAATTTCACTGAATTTATATACAATCACAAATTTTTGAACAATTACACTGATAAATTTGTTGAGCACATGAATTATTTTTGGAATGTTAGCTTGATTGAAAAACTTCATGTTAGGACGACCCTGGATATTTATCTCCTGGACTATAAATCTAGGTTTAAAGATGAGATGGTTTTCAAAAACCTTTGCTTATTAGAAAACATGCCTAGACATAGTGGGAATGGGACTCATAGGGCAAGAACCAAGTGTGGGGGGGGGGGAGTTGGTGGAATTCTTTGCATCGCGTGCACCGCAAACACATATATCATTGTGCATATGATCCATTCTTACATATAGTAAGACTGCATTACATTCTACAAATCATTTTGCACTTAATTCACCTTTGGGTACGATCTTTCAAATTTAGGAAACGTTTACAGTGTGGACACTGTTTAGTTCTAGTGTGGGGGGAGTCGGCATTTCACTCATTTTCGTTTTTTTCTTTATTTTCCTTTCTTTTCAATTTCAGCCACTTAAATAGGACCATCATGCATTTTAGACCGTACTAACATGCCATTTTTTTTTTTTTTGAAAAATGACTCATTTTAGATTTGATACAACAAAATAAGTTAAGGATTAGTAATCAGTTGATAGTATTTTTTTTCTTTCAACTTAGATCGAATATGAAATATAATGAAAAGTTTAATTTTGAGGGATAATAGTGTAACGGGTATATAGGGAGATTCTTAGGTGATGGCCATGAAATCTATTCTATATTGTAGACTTTGTTTAAATAAGTAGAGGACTTAAAATACTTATATTGGCTCTCCGAATCTTTAAAACTAAGTTGTGTTAAGTTGAATTCGCGTAACTCTCTCTTTTGTGCTTATATTTTCAATAATAATAATAGTAATCCAAGGGTATCCAACATTGCTTGTATATCGAGCGTTGGTGTGCAAACCCGCCAAGCTCTATCCGACACGTTGTTGACAAAGTCAACGTTGGAATATCTTGGTCTCATTTTATGAGATTGGACACCTAAGGATTACCGACACGTTGTTGACAAAGTCAAAGTCGGCCTGCACAATCCGCCAAGCTCTTTACCCACTCTCCGTTAGTCCGTGAGGCAGTGCATGGGTGGTAAACCTTGGTCTTCTAAGTTAGGTGTATGTACTTAATCATAAATTTTAAAATTTTATAGAATAAAGAATAAGCGATGATGCCCAAACACTTCTTGACCTTATTGATTTGACTAGCCATACATGAGACAATTAGAATACCACTTTGCAAACTGTGCCAAGCAAACTAAGAATTTATTTGATGGCTGCACTATGTTATCGACCGAACTAACTGGCCAAACTGGAATTTAACATTTGAAAACTTGATTTATATTGAAAATTTGTGACAAGTCGAGGTATCTAAAATAAAATCAACTGATTAGAAATTATTAACTTAATTTGTTGTACCACTTTCCTGAAATAAGTCGTGTTTTCATTTTTCGTTTTTATTTGCATATGTCCATTGCATTCATGTAGTTTCATTAGAATCATAGCATACTGGATTTGGATTTTGTGGGTAGTATCTGCTGAGAACCCTCATGAGACACCACTCGTCCTACTAGGGACACCTAGAGGTTTAACGGCTTGTTGCATACGCTCAATGCAACCGTGTTTCCTACGAAAGTGTGACCTATCTAGTTTTGTTTTTTATTTCTTGTTTTACTCGAAGACGAGTAAAAGATAAGTGTGGGGGTATTTGATTAGCATAGAAATGTGTTTATTTTATGCTCTTATATCTTATCTTTTGTATATAAATAAATATTACTTGGGTATTGTTTTGTTACTTTTACAGCTATTCCAACATAGCCCGCATGCAACTAGAAAAGTAGAGAAATGGAGATCAGATTGCTATTTTGAAGAATTGTAGATGAAGATCCCACATCCAGTTGCTGTTGGACAAGAAAATGATTGATGAAAAGGCCATGCACATCTCAAATCAAGGGAGACTTGTCAAAGAACCAAGAGGAAAAGAAGAAAGGCTAAAGATTTAATAGATTTAACTAAGGCCCATTTGAGATTCTCATTGTAAACTCTTTTGGTGAATTCCCTAAGGCTCATCTATCATTTGTAATTAGGGTTAGGGTTTGGTCATGTCATATAAATACCCTTGTAATGTCATTGTAGCCAGCATCTCATTTCTGTATTCCATTACTCTAATAAAAATTCTTCTTCTTCTTCTTCTTCTTCTTCTTCTTTTATTTTCTAGTATTTTTTTAGCAAATAGTGTCATCTACCCGATTAGATTCGGTAGAGTACTAGTTGTATTTTACATTTGTTTCATTAATTAGTGATTAGTCGTTTGATTAGTTTCAACGACAATCCTAACTTTATTTTTTGTTGTTCTTCTTAATCTGCACTTTTATTTTCTGCATTGTTGTTCTTGTTTTGCAATTTACTTTCTTTAGTGATTAATCGTTGATTAGATTCAACGATAATCCTAAGTTCGCAAGTTCAATTTGTTTTTATTTCAACAAAATCTCCAGGCTTCGTCTAACTCGCCCAAGAGATTAGATAAATAATTTGATTTTAATTTACCTCCCTGTGTTCGACCTATATGCTACACACCTGTGCGCTTGCAGTAATTATTTAAAATGTCACGCTTTTTTGATTCATAGGAAAGCGACGATCACTCATCTTTGTGTATAGCGTTACTTCGCGAGCCTCACCCCGGTAGAGTCTAAAACGGATAAAGGGAACGCAAGGAGTGCACACGTTTCTTTCTAGCTAGAAGTGGTGTCAGTGCTTTAAACTGGTTGACATTTTACTTATGTGGTTGATGGATTTTGAGGCGCCTCGGATTTTTTTTATTGGCCGCCCTCGGCCAATTTATAGGTCCAATAGGATCGGGAAGCGTGTGTTCAGGCATAACTAATCCACTAAAGTATTTGTGGACCGGCCCTGCTGTATCCAAGGGTCCGCCAACGTCCAAATATTGAGACATTGCTAGAGTGTCTCGAATCTGTCAGGAGATCGTTCCTAGCCTTGACTCAAGATGGAAACCCAACTTCCAATACGTCCCATGCGGTTTTGATTGCATAACTAGTATGGCGACATAGTTGATGGTAGCTATGCCATCTAGGATTAATATTATAATTGAAATATTTTCTTAAAACATATACACACTAATAATAATATCGTATTTTGCGTATTTATCATCGTTTGACCATTATAAGGTAAAACCCTATCCTCCGGTTTGCGTTGCATTGTGTGATGGGACTTGGGTCTTATAACGGTTTCATTTTTCTAAAAAGCATTGCATTATTTAACGTTTTACTTTATTTATTGCACTGATAATCCCATGGAGTAAACCCGTTCCGCGATAGCGGCGTGGTCCTCGTGATTGTCAAACCAGTTAGTTCATTAAGATATCTCATACCAGTCTCATGACTGACTCGTAGTTTGTTTCACCTTTTGCAAACTTGGGTGCCCTCTTTCTACACGGGCAACCAAGTGACAGGTTATGCTTGGATATTCGCTGGAGGGAAGCTTGCTGATGGAGACGCTGAAGAAACTTTCTTTTTATCTTTTATTTTCTGCTTAAGACTTTGAGACAGTACTTAGTATTGATGTAATTTGAGAGATTGAGACTCTATTTCTTTTTCTTTTGAGACATCTGTTTTGCTAAGTGTAATCCTATGCTGCATACTCTGATGTTTCAGTGATGATGTTTGTGATGACATTTCTTTCCGCTGCAATGATTTATATGTTCAGCTATATACTGAGATCTATTATTTTTCTAGTTATGTTATGTTCCATACGATTTTCCTTACTTTCGTTGCACGGAAGTTTGGGGTCGTCACATTTTGTATCAGAGCTTTGGTTAACCTTAGCTTTGGAATATAACAATTTTAGAACAATTCGTCTAGATTGAATCAGTAGTGTTCTAAGACGAGAGGTTCATTAGAGATAGGATTAATATGTCTCTACTTTTAACCTTCTGTTTGAATTTATCATTTCCTTTGGTCTGACTCTTTCCTTGATGGTACAGACTAATTGAAAGATGAGTACAAGGGCTAGGACAAGAGGAAGAGGTCATGGCGGAGTAGCTGGTATGGGCGGAGAGAGAGATACACCCCCAACTGAACAAGACCAACCCAATTCTGATGTCGAGGTGACACCACCATCACCACCCCTAGTTGCTTTTGACCTTGATAAAGTGGTGAAGAAAATCAAGAATCTTGAAGGAGTACATTTCACTGGTAGAAAGACGGTGGTAGAAGCGAAAGAATGGCTTAAGACGATGGAAAAGATCTTGGGAGGTTTGGAGCTTGAGGATCATAGGAAGCGTTTTATGGCAGTATGGTTCGTGCAAGGATAGGCTCAAACTTGGTGGGAAACAACCATGATAGGGAGAAACGTTGCAGAGATAACTTGGGAAAGATTTAAAGAGCTTTTTAATGAAAAATTTATCCCGCCTCATGAAGTAGAACGTCTACACGATGAATTTGCTAACCTGCAGCAAGGCACCATGACTATTGCAGAGTACGTGAAGAAATTTGAGGAGCCTTCTAGGTATGCCCCTGAGCTAGTGCAAGACGCCTTACAGAAGAATAAGAGGTTCATAAATGGGCTTGCAAGGCGATACCATAACAGAGTGACAGCCCATATTGAGTGCCCATTTGCCAAGGTGATAGAGATGGCATGTAGATACGAAGAAACTGATCAGAAGGGTGCTCAGCTAGAAAAGGCCAGGAATCAAGCTAACAAGAAGAAGGAGGCGGACAAGAAAACAGGGGAAGGCAGTTCTTCGACCACAAAAGCTCAGGGAAACAAGAAGAGAGACAAGTCTAAAGTCAAATGCTTCAACTGCCAGAAGATGGGACATTACGACTACGAGTGCAGGGACCCGAAGAAACCAAAGAGGAACGAGTCTAGGCCGAGCCAAAGCAGTGGACATAATCCCCATGGTCCAAAAGAGTGCTACAACTGCCACAAGCCTGGACACCATATCAAGAATTGTCCGCTGCTCAAGAAATCGAAAGTAGCACACGTCTATGAAGGTACGGCTGCACCAGCTTCTTCTGAAGGAGCAGGTAAGCCTGATGTTTTAGGCGGTACTCTTAACATTAAGGATATTCCCATTAATGTTTTGTTTGATACTGGTGCATCTAGAAGTTTCATATCAAGTGATACTATTAAAAAGCTTAAACTGAAACCAAGAAAACTTAAAGAACTAATTAAAGCCCATAGCCCGATAGGAGGTTCACTTATTCTTGATCAGTACTGTAGAGTGCCCGTTTCTTACTCTCACTTCCTATTTTTTTTCAATTTAATCATCATGCACTTTTCTGGATATGATGTCATACTTGGGCTAGATTGGCTAACGAAGTATAGGGCTGAGTTGTTGTGTGCGGAAAGCGTAGTTAAAATTAAAATGAAATTTGGAAATATAATGACTATACCATGCCACGGCTCAGCCACAGATAGAAAAGATGTCTTCTTTTGAAGTCACCCCTCATTCTATTGAAACAATTCCCATCGTCAAAGACTATGCTGATGTATTTGAAGAAGTAGACAGCTTACCTCCCCGTAGAGAAATCGATTTCAGAATTGACTTGGTTCCTAATGCAAGGCCTGTGGTGCATCCTATTAGGCGAATGTCGCCAAAAGAAAGAGAAGAGCTGAGCAATTAAACTAAGCAGCTTTTGGCCAAGGGTTTGATTAGACCTAGCTTCCCAGAATGGGGTGCAGCGGTGGTGTTTGTCCCAAAGTCAGACGGCATACTCCGTTTGTGTGTAGACTACCGCGATCTAAACAAGCAAACAATGAAAAACAGATATCCATTGCCTCGGATTGATGACCTATTGGACCGTCTGCATGGAGCACATGTATTCTCAAAGATGGACCTATCCACAGGATTCCATCAACTGCGCATTGCAGAAGAGAGTATCCCCTTAACTGCTTTCAGAGGGCCAGATCTATTTTACGAATGGCTAGTAATTCCTTTCGGTCTATGCAATGCCCCAGCATACTTTGTAGATTTGATGAATAGAGTATTTCGTGGGGTTCTAAATAAATTCGTGCTTGTGTTCATTGATGATATCCTTATCTTTTCCAAAACCATTGCTGAACATGAAAAACATTTGAAAGAATTCTTGGAGATTTTGCAGAGAAATGTGCTGAAAGCTAAATTTTCCAAATGCATATTTTGGCAAGAAGAGGTGAAATTCCTCGGCCACGTGGTATCAAAAGAAGGAATCTCAGTAGATCCAGGAAGGATCTCGGCCATCCAAGACTAGATGCAGCCTACCACTCCCACAGAAGTCTGAAGTTTCTTAGGACTAGCTGGTTATTATCGAAAGTTTGTTAGGGATTTTTCGAAATTATCTTTCCCACTGACGAAATTAACTAAGAAGCATTCAAAGTTCGTTTGGACACCCGAATGTGAGGCTGCATTCCAAGAGCTGAAACAGAGATTGATCACTGCTCCTGTGTTGACCATCATAGATGGCAATGAGGATCTGAAAGTCTGGACAGACGCTTCCAAAGAAGGTCATTCTCTTTATCTAAATAAACATATTTGAGATAACATTTTCTTTTAATGCCAAATCTCATTTTAACATGTTACCTTTCTGTCTATTTAAGGTATTGGTGCGGTGCTTATGCAAAAAGGTAGAGTGGTCGCATATGCTAGCAGGCAATTGAAACCACATGAAAAGAATTATGACACTCAAGATCTTGAGCTAATGGCCATTGCATTCGCTCTAAAAATATGGAGGCATTATCTCATGGGGGAAAAGTTCGAGCTGTATACGGACCACCAATCCTTGAAGCATCTATTTACCCAAAGAGATTTAAACCTGAGGCAACAACGTTGGGTTGAATTCCTTGCACACTACGACCTGGATATCCTATACACTCCGAGAAAAGCAAATGTAGTGGCAGATGCTCTCAGCAGAAAGAACATGGCCAGCACCAATCTTATCATTGCCAATCTCATTATTACTCCTTCTTTGATCTACAAGATCTCTGCCGTTCAAAAAGATGATGAGTTTATCCAAAGGATTAGCAAAAGAATTCGACAAGGCGAACCCACGAGCTTCCAAATTGATGACAAAGGTGTTTTGAGGCTACGAGGCTGGCTTTGTGTCCCAAACATTCCTGAACTAAGAAGGGAAGTTATTAACAAATGTCACAAATCCAAGCTCAGTATTCATCCTAGAGTAAGCAAGATGTACCACGATCTTAAGCGTACCTTTTGGTGGAGAGCAATGAAGAGGGACATCTCCTTATATGTTGCCAAGTGCCCCACCTGTCAGCTGGTCAAGAGCGATCAGCAAAAACTAGCAGGTCTATTGCAGCTATTAGGAGTTCCTAATTGGAAGTGGGACGAAGTTTCTATGGACTTTATTGATGGCTTGCCTCGGACTAGGAGAGGGAATGATAGCATATGGGTGATCGTAGATCGCTTGACGAAAACTGCTCATTTCATCCCTGTCAAATCCAATAGAACGGCTCAAAGTTTGGCACAACTTTATTTAAGGGAGATTGTCAGACTGCATGGAGTTCCCAACAGCATTGTCAGTGACCGCGATCTAGTATTTACTAGCAAGTTCTGGGAAGCTTTCCAAGAAGAGTTAGGAACCAAGTTGAATATGAGTACAGTTTATCACCCTCAGACAGACGGCCAGACTGAGAGGGTAAACCGCATCTTAGAAGATTCGTTGCGAGCATGCATCCTTGACTTTGGCGGTTCATGGGAGGACCATTTGCACTTGGTTGAATTCTCTTATAATAACAGCTATCAAGCAAGCCTGCAAATGTCGCCATTCGAAGCTTTATATGGCAGGCCATGCAAATCTCCGGCATGTTGGGTGGAGCTAGGCAATAGAATAGTCTTGGGCCCCGATATGATTCGGGAAGCATCGGATAAAGTTGATTTTATTAAGAAGCATTTGCTGGCTGCTCAAAGCCGACATAAGAGCTATGCAGACACTCGAAGAAGAGATTTAGAATTCTCTATTGGTGATCTTGTGTACTTGAAGGTTTCTCCATTAAGAGGCGTAATTCGTTTTGGAAAGACTGGGAAGTTGGCACCGAGGTTCATTGGTCCATTCCCTATTCTTGAAAGGATTGGGACTCTAGCTTATCGAGTACAGTTGCCCAACTGGCTGCCAGGGGTGCACGATGTATTTCATGTGTCCCAACTCAGGAAGCATGTTCATGATCCAGATTTAGTTGTGGAGGAAGAACCACAACGAAATTTGGAAATTACTCCGAGTTTAGCCGTAAAGAGAGAGCCAGTAAAAATTATGGGCAAGGAAATCAGAGCTTTGAGGAATAAAAAGATCAACCTCGTCAAGGTCCAATGGAGCGAGGATCCTAGAGACTGCACTTGGGAGACCGAGGATGGCTTCAAGCAAGCCTATCCCAATTGTAGAGTGGATATCTCCGAATAGCATTATGTTGAGGTACATTTATAATACCTTGGATTTTCCGTTTTGTTCCTACTTTGCTTTTATTTCCCTTTTCGAGGACGAAAAGCTTTTAAGTTAGGGAGACTGTAACAACCCGGAAAATCCGAACCAATTTAAAAATTTTATTTTTAATAAATTGGTTAGAAATTGTGCCCAAATTAAAAAAATTCTATTTTTAAATAATATTAAAGCCAGTGAAAATAGTCAATTTTCAAATGACCTCCGTTTTCGATGAAACCACTTTTGTTGGAACCGGAATGTCAAATTATTGCTAGGTTTCAATTTTTAAAATTTTCCGATTTAATATGTGAGCATGGCAAAAGAAACTGTGTTTGGTCAAATACAGTCAAAATTGAATGACTTGAAAATGACCATTTTTCAAATAGCCTCAGAATTCGATGAAAATAATTTTGTTGGATTCGTATCGTCAAGACATAGCCAAAAATATTTTTTTGGGATTTTTCGGGGTTCGTATGTGGCTCCGGTGGATTTTTGAATATGTCAGAATTTAATAATAAAAAGAATTAATTTTAAATTTGAAAAACGAGGGCTGAGATGACCTCTTGGGCCGCGGGACATGGTAAAATGGATCCGGAATAGGGGTTATTGGGTAGGGTAGCTTCTTGTTGAAGTGAATTCTGAATATTTTAAGAGATTTGGTTTTTTTTGTAAAAATAACATTTAAATATTATAAACGAGATTGGAAAACCCTAAATAAAAAACTATTCACTATCTCCTACAGCCGCCGCCACCCCCCCCCCCTTCATGGCCGAAAATTCCCTCATCAATCTCTCCCTCTCCTTAGCGAATTAGAACGCAAATCCTATACCACTTCGAAGAGATTCTTCTTCTCTTCGTTTTCATACGGTCTGATCTCCTCTGGTGTCACCATCTTCTCGAACGGCACACCCAAAGACCGCCGCAAAAAGCACGTCGACCTCCCCCATAAGCCAGCCGAGCTCCACCATTTCGGGCCCCACACGTACGACTCTCCGTCCTCTTCGCTGTGACACCCTCTGATCGGTCCCTGGTGCCTTGAATCGGAAGATAGGATCAACCCTAGTTTTGAACAAGAAGGAAAAGTAGTCGGCCGTGAATACTGTAAGGAGGAAGAAGGATTAATCTAATTATTTTTACTTAATTTAATGATTAAATTAATCCCTAATCTTATTTTACCTATAACTTTGTCAAATAAACTCAGAATTACACAATTTCTGAAGCGTTGGACTCGTACGATCCTGAACTACAATTCTAGACTGAAACGGGGAATTTCTGAGCTGTTGGAATTTTGGACAAAATCACGAACGACTGTGAGATATCTCTTGTTTTAAATTAATTAATTAAATTACTTTTATTTATAGCTATTCATTTTCAGATCTGATTGTGTGGATGTTGTATGATGTTTGTTTGTTGGATATGATGGATTATTATGTTGGTTGTCATGTGTTATTCGAATATCTTTTTATCGCTTATTCTATTTGATTGAATTGAGTTAGATAATCAATTCAATATTCATTCATATAACGAATAATCATAGATCTACATGTGACGAAAAGAAAATATAATAATAATAATAATAATGAATTTATTTAGATCATCGATTCAATATCAAATCATACAATTTGCTTCTTAAAGGGATTGATTTAGATTATCAATTCAACTTGGAAAATAGATTTGTCACTTTGGGTAAATTATCAATTCAATGATTAAACTATTTTATCATTATTATTGGATTGAAATAGAATTGTCAATCCAATATAGAACATATTTTGTCACCTCATTGGGTTGAAATAAGTTATTCTTTTTATTTGTGTTTCAACACAAATATATACATAGAAAAATAAGTTATTCATTTCATTTGTGTCTTTGAACACAAATATACACATCGTATATTGAATAACATTTTATTTGTGTCCTTAAACACAAATATTACATAGAACATTGGATTACATTTTTATTTGTAGCATAAATATTACATAGAACATTGGATTACATTTTTATTTGTAACATAAATATTACATAGAACATTGGATTACATTTTTATTTGAAACACAAATATTACATAGAACATTGAATTACATTTTATTTGTGTCCATAAACACAAATATCACATGGAAAATGGAATGGCATTTTAATGTGTCCTTGAGCACAAACATTTCTTATAAAAAGGGACTATTTTATTTTATCTATATTATTTGTGTTCTCAAATACAAATAAAATATTAACAACAAAAAGTGTATTTTTATTTGTGTTCTCCAACGCAAATAAAATATGTTTTTAAAAGTAGCACATTTTTATTTACCTTTTTCAATGTAAAAATGACCTGAGAAAAATAAAACAT